>JBBPBT010001185.1:4854755-4898073 GCA_037974875.1 Cicer bijugum
AAGAATAAATTACTAAACTTCTAAGATTCTTTTTCGATATTTGGATTTTTAAGAAGTGTCTTTGTGTAAGGGATTCACATTTTTTTTTCTTCATCTAATTTTTAATAAAAAAAAATAAAATGTGATACATTTTAAACAATATAACATATAATATAACGATGTTAAATGATTAATATACATATTTTTAAGTTCTAGTCAATTGAAAAATATTGATATTGCTAGGTTGAACGTTTGTTCAAGATAAAATTGACCATCTTTTCTAACAAAAACAACACAATAATTAATGTATATAGATAATTCTACATGTTGTATACCATGTCTTTTAAAATATGTGAAATAAACAATTTTTTAAGCAACTCTTCATTTAAGTCCATAAAAATAACACACAATATCACAATAATCCTTGAAAGAAAGAAAAAACTATTTTTAAAGTCCATGAATTTAAGATATGTGGCATGACATTACTATATCCTCAATAATAAAGGCCAAATTGACATTTAATTGAAAGTATGTTCATCTTCTCAATGTCTTTCAGATTTATAGAAACGTAAAATACTTATTTCATTCGTTGCTTGAGTATATATTGAGACAATAATAAAAGGCAGGGGTGTAAATTATAAAAAAGAAAACCGTAAATTAGTGAAACACCTCGTTAACATGAATTAGTGAAAGATAAACCCAAAAAAGACAGTTATTTATAGCTATAATGTGCATAGTTGTTGAATACATACACACCATGATGTGGTAGTCTACATAGTGCCTTGACAGCAACAAATCTAAAAAAGAAATTCATCTAATTCCATTTTTATATTTCTCCCATTGATCAATATACATAGATAAATTAAAAAGAGATCAAATGTTATATCACTATATTATCGTTTAACTATGTCTCTTTTAGTGTTGTCTAGAAAGGTTTCATTTTATATTATCAACCTAAGCATGACAACTTCTTCCAAAAACTAGATTGAGCATATTGTTAGATAATATTATTAGTTATTATATTAAGGATATTGAAGATATTTTTATCATCTTGTATATATTTATTGTAATTTTATTAATTCAAATTTAATTCATTCTATGCTATGAAATTTTAAAGAGATTGTCTCTTTTCTTCCTCTAGTTTTTTTCTTCATCTTTTTCATGTTTGTCATTGTTAACATGGTATTAAATAGTTTTTTTTTATTTATTAATTTTGGGATCTAGTGTGAAGTGGTCAACAACTTAGTTGATTTTAGTGCGACTCGATTTGTGATCGGTACCGATTTACTCTCTCTATTTCCAACCCGATTCTACCTATCTATTTCTGGTGTGTTTATGTTTTTCTGTTTCTGACATGATTTTGTTTGTTTCTTAATTGACTCGTTATTGACAATTTATCTCTAATTTATGTTGTTTCAATGATTGTATTTGTTGTAATTTTTTGTGATTGTTTGATATGTATGGTGCTAAGAATGATTCTCTTCATGCTATTATTGTCTATCTCAATTGGCAAAATTACTCTTATGGGAATTATGTGATAAAAAAAATTGATTGGAAAAGATATGTTGGGTTATGCTAATGGAACTTGTGTGAAACCTACAGATAAAAATGATGAAGCTAAATATGCAAAATATTGAAAACAATTGGATTATTAGTAATTAAAAAATTATTACTTAGATTAATAGTTTTGTTAAGCTGTCTATAGACACACAACTAGCAAAATAGGATATTGCTAAAGATATTTAGGATCACTTGAAATATTTGTATGTCCAATCTAACTTTGCAAAACGATATCCGTTGATAAGTGATATTAGGGCCCTGAAGTAGAATAATATGACTATTCAAGAGTTATATTCGACAATGACTACTTTGCAAGATCAATTAGCTCTTATGGAATCAGCTGAGTTAAAAGTTGTCAAAGCGTACATTGATCAGAGAGAGGAGTAACGTCTTGTTTGGTTTCTAATAGCTCTTCGTGATAATTTTGAGTGCCTTCGTGGGGTATTTTGCATTATTCCTCTCTTTCTAATGTTGAATCAATAGTTAGTGAATTGTTGACAAGAGAAATCAGATTTAAGACCCACTATGTTGTGTCAGATAAGGGAGTTCCCTCAACACCTCAATCTGTTTTTGTTGCTCCTATTTATATAGGAAAATTTGGTCTTTGTAATGACGAATGTACTTTTTGCAAAGAAGAAGATAATTGGAAAACACATTGTCCAGAATTGGAGAGAACCCATAAGAAAAATTCTAGGGGGCCATTGGCCATTCTCCTCTTACCATTGGCTCTAGTTCTGATTTTGCATATTCATCTGAGACTGCTTTCCAAATATCTAATATTGCATAACAACTCCAAAAACTTATTGTCACTCAATCATATGTCATGTTTGCCTCTTCTACTAAATGTTTGAACTCCTATAATATGTCAGATATATCCCCTAGAGCATCTCATCATATGACATATGATAATAAATCTTTTGTGTTTGTGAATCCTGCCTCATTTGTGTCGGTTATGTCGGCTGATGGCACACATATTCCATTAACAAACATTGGTTTTGTCTCTACACCTTGCCTTTTCTCTTTCTGATGTTTATTATATTCTTAATCTTACTTTGAGTCTTGCTTCTGTTAGTCAACAATGTGATTTCAGTTATTCAATTATATTTTCTTCCACTTCTTGTTGTTTGCAGGATCTACATTTCGGAAGGGTGATTGAGACATACAATAGATAGGAATGACTTTTATGTTTTGGATGACATGTGAGTCCCAACTATTGCAGCCTCAACAACCCCTATTGACTTATTATCTAGTTTTTATTTTTGGTATTCTCGCCTTGGACATATTTCTCTTTATAGATTAAAATATATGGTTTCTACTTGAGCTTTAGAAAAGTTACAAACAAATGATATTTCATACTGTTATGGTTGTAAACTTGTTAAAATTTCAGCTTTATCGTTTAGTAAAAGTATTTATGTCCATATGCGCCTTTTGATTTAGTTCACTCTAATTTTTGGGGTCCATTACTTGTTCTCACCAAAGGTGGATATAGATATTATGTTTCATTTATTGATGATTACTTTCGTTATTGTTGGGTTTATCTTTGTAATAATTGGTTTGAATTTTTTTGACATTTATCATATGTTTTGTGCTATGGTCAAAACTTAACATAATGTTGTTATAAAGTGATTATGTAGTGATTTAGGTGGTGATTACCCCTAATGAATTATTGGAATTACTTGTTTATGATGACACCCTCTACCAGACATCTTATACTGATACTCCTCGATAAAATGGAGTTGCTGAAAGAAAACATTGTCATATTATTAAGACTGCTCATTCCTTTTTGTCGTTTGTTTCGGTTCCTAGTGAGTTTTGGGGAGAATCAGTTCTTAGTGTTGTTCATGCTATTAACAGAACTCCATCCTATGTCATATCAGGTTTGTCTACATTTAAAAAATTGTATGCTTCTATCCCTGATTACTATTCTTTTAAAGTATTTGGTTATACTTGTTGTGTTGTTTGTCCTCAAGTAGAGCGCAATAAGTTGTCTTCTCATTCAGCCATGTGTTTTTTGTTTTGTTATGAGATGGTCAAAAGGGTTATCATTGTTATGATCCTTATGGAAGAAAACTTTATGTTTCTCGTAATGTTGTTTTTCTTAAGCACGTCCATTTTTTACTTCGTTTGCTCTGATTATTGGATTACTATGAGTTTATAACTAACTCATATTGATATGTTTGATCCTAATGAGAATGTTTCTAATGATTGTAATGTTGAGAATTATAAGACAAATATTATTACTCCATGTAATGACATCTCTCTTGGCCATTTGGCTATCAAACCACATCTTGCGATTGTTGATCATCTTTGTTACCCCTTCTGTCACCGTAAGTATACTTAGTTACCTGATTTTGTCTATTCCTTTTATTCAGCTTCGTTTGCTTCTTTCTTAACCTCTATTCACAGTTTGTCCGGACCCTCTTCCTTTACATAAGTTATTCTTGATCCACTTTGGCAGCAAACTATGACATAAGAACTCTTTGCATTGCACAAAATAGATATTTGGAAATTAATACATTTTCTTTTTGGGAAATGTGTTATTGGGACTCTTGGATATACAAGATCAATATCAAGTCTGATGGGTTAGTTGAGCTTTACAAAACACATCTTGTTGCTAAGTGATTCTCTCAACAATATGGTATGAATTATGAAGAAACTTTAGCTCATGTAGCCAAGATGACAACTATTTGTACTCTTATTGTAGTCACATCTATTTGCAATGACATATTTCTCAAATGGATGTCAAAAATATATTTTTTTTTTAAATGGTGAGTTTCATAAAGAAGTCTATATGGTCCCTCCGCAAGAGTTTCTCGTAATCAGGAGGAAGTGTGTAAGTTAAAAAAGGCTTTATACGATCTTAAACAAGCTCTTCGAGCCTGGTTTGAGAAATTATCTACTATGATAACTTCTCTTGGTTTTCGCTCTAGTGAACATGATTATGCATTGGTTACAAGGTCCACCACTTATGATTGCATTATACTTTCTCTGAATGTTGATGATAGGATTATTATAGGTGATGATGTTAGTGGAATCAATGAGTTGAAATTGCAGTTAACTAAACATTTTGAGATAAAGGACTTGAGAACTCTCCACTAATCAATTAGTACCTAAACTTTTTCTCAATCCAAGTACATTGTCAATATTCTTGACCAGACTTGTCTTTCTGATACTAGAGCAACAAATACTCCTCATGACTTGAATGTGAAATATGTTCAATCGGATGGTGTTCCATTACCAAATCACACTTTGTATCGTACTTTGGTTGTCAACTTGGTGTATCTTATGATTACCTGACCTTATATTACTTATGTTGTTTATGTTGTCAGTCAATTTGTTGTCTCTCCCACTACAATATATTAGATAATGTATTCTTCGTTATCTTTGAGAAACTTAATTTTAAAGTCTTCTTATTCCGTCGTCATCCTCATTGGAGTTACATGCTTATTCTGATGTTGATTGAGTTGGTGACACCACATATTGTAACTCCACCACATAGTTTTGTATCTTTCTTGGAGACTATTATTTTTTTTTGGAATAGTAAGAAACAAGACATTGTCTCTCGCTCTTCTACAAAAGCTGAGTATCGTGTTATGACATCACTAGTGTTGAAATAATTTGGTTGTGCCGACTTTTGTCTAATATGAGTATCTCTCTTTATGAGCCAACTCCGACGCACCATGATAATAAGGGTGCTATTCAAATTACTCATAACTCAATAGTTCATGAACGCACTAAACACATTGAGATTAATTGTCATTTTACTCGCATCATCTTCAACACATAACTATTACTCTACTGTATGTCTCTTCTTTCTTACATATTGCAGATTTGTTCACAAAGATGCATTTTATTAACCGTTTTTGTTTTTTAATCGACAAACTCTCGATGTTCCATGTTAATGTATTATGAATTTGACGAGAGATAATAGATAATATTATTATATATTAATAGTAAATGTATTTTAGACATTTATTTCCTCTTTTATATATATATATATATATTATAATTCTATTAACTCAAATTTTGTTGATTATATGTTATTATATATTATAAAACCGTATGAATAATGTTATTATATATGTGATGTCATTGTATATATATTATAATTTTTAATTAAAAAAGCAAAATGAAGGATTAACTCTATGAGATTTAAAAATAGAATCACCGGTTAAACTAAGATTTACTTTATTTTTTTACTTACGACAATAGATTCCATATTTCGACGGGATGAAAAGTTTGTGATTCTAATGACAAAAATAAAACATTTTCATTTTATGATTTAACAATCAAAAGACCCTTCTGTTCTGTAAAAACCAAAAGAATTAAAACCCTAAAGAAGAAAACCCAGCTTCTCCATCAAAAATCAAATCAAAACCCCTTTTGTTCTATCTGAAAACATTTGGATTTCATCATTGCTCTCCCACTCAATTCGTCGTCGGCCGGAAAACGCCGCCGGAATTGGTCGTCTACCGCCAGTAACCGTGAGAAAGCCTTCCATCGTTTCCATTTTTTATTAATAATTTTTTAGATTTCCCTTCCCCTCCCTTGTATCGTGCGTGTGGTTGCGACTCCACTGCAATCGCGATAATTGCGTCACATCATAGTAGAGCTCCACTTCGCTCCTTGATTCCACGATTGCGCGCTTTTACTGATGCATTTGTTTGTTCATTGCAGGTATTTTGTTTGTGTAACAGTGTTAGATTAGATGGCAAATAATTCACAGCAACCCTCCGGTATTCAGGTAACCTAATTATTTCTCAATTGTTGTATTGATTAATGCATTATGGCGTTTTAGTATAACTCTTCTTCTTGCTTGTGTAATTTTGACAATGTTAACACTAAATATTGATATGATAAATAACTAGGAGCTTATATTCCGAATTAACTGTCAATTTAGTCCTTTAACTATTACTCTTCCTTCAAATTGGCCCCAAAGATATAGATAGAGGGAGTGTTAGTGTGGCAGTTAACGCCACTCAAACTGCTCAAAATGATGGAGGGACTTAATAGATGAATTGAAGAATAGTTTAGGTACTGCTCAAACTAACGGGTTTAGTGACAGTTTAGTAGGTTTCTATAGTTTAGGGACTAGTTTCTAGAGACAGTGATAGTTCATAGACCAAATTGACAGTTTATTTCTTATATTCCGCCGTTGGCATCATTTTTTTGTTGTCTTTTGAGAGCCAATGCAGTCCCTCTTTCTATTTAATCTATTGAGTGTGCTAGCAAGTGTGACAACATCATAATGTGTTATGCTAAGTCAGATCATTCTATTTCTGTTGTCAGATTATGAACATTCATTTCTGTTATATAACACTTGGTATTTCAGTAAGATCTAATGATCCGTGTTGCAATCACTCGATTTATGACCCTTAATCATCCTCCCGATCATAGGATACATGTTTATTTATCACTCAGGCGACTTCTTTTTCCTGTTCAGGTTATGTACTATTTTTTGATAGGGAATTTTGATAATCTAAATCATGTAGCTAACTCTACTTAGTGGGATAATGTTTGGTGGCAGTTCTTGTTATGTGCTATTAACTGTTCCTGCACTTGAATATTTTGCAATCACTCTCACATCTTTTTATCTGCAGTTTCGGCCAGTCATTCATGCTCAGCAAGGGCAACCATTTGTTCCAATGACTTCACAACAATTTGGACATGCAGGACATGCTGTTCCTTCATCTAATGTTGGGATGCCAGGTCAGCAATTGCAATATTCTCAATCAATGCAACAGATGGCTCCAAGACAAATTCAGCCTGGTCATCCTGGTTCTTCATCGCAGGGTATACCTATGCCATATATTCAAACAAATAGGCCTCTGACATCTGTTCCACAACATGCACAGCAAGCTGTTCCTCACATAAGCAATCATATGCCCGGCTTGGCTGTTTCAGGAGCACCTCCTCAATCTTCATATACTGTACGGGTTGCCTTACTCTTTGAAGTTTCTTCCTCCTGCTGTAGATTACTAGATTTGTCTTCGAACCATGTATTACCTTTGACACATCATTTTGCACTTTTTCAGTTCACACCATCTTATGGTCAGCAGCAAGACAATGCTAATGCATTGCCCCAATACCAGCATCCGCCTCAAATGCTTGCACCTCCTGCTGGACAACCTTGGCCGTCCTCAGTATCTCAGAGTGCTGCAGCTGTTACATCAGTACCGCCGGCTGGAGTACAATCTTCTGGTACTGCATCAAGTGATGCTGTAAGTGTTGTTCCCACACTTTTCTGTAATGCATAGTAATGTTGTTTTGATTCATCTTTTAATTCCAACTTGAGGGGGCTCCTGTGGGTATGTGACTGAAGCATTAAGAGACAATAGGGAGGAAGAGTTTTGGATGTGTGAGATCTGAGGGGACTAAGTTGTGAATTTTCTTGGTGATCTCACCATGGTCCTACTTAGATGCGATTACACCTGGGATTGAGCACAGTGGAGACAAATAAACTCCTATACAATTGCAATTGAATCATTGTTGGGAGAGATGATGTTTGAAATTGACAGATAGGATTGAGATTGACTGATTGCGAGAATTGATTTAAGTGAGGGAGGGCAGTGAGGCTAGATTAGGTCTAAAAAATTACTTTGACCATGGGTTGCAGCCACAGGTTGCCCAATCCAACTCCTGGATGATAATTGATTTCAGTGTCATAACAAGTTTCCTTAGTGATCCCACCAGAAAACAAGTATACAAGCAATTTTGACAATTTTTGTCGAATCAACTAGAGGCTATATGCAGTTAATTTTTCAATTCTTTGTTTTTGCTAAAGGGTTGTAATTGTGGGGAAAGATTATTTTGTTGTCATGCATATATTTGGTAGAATGGTATCGTTAGTGTAAGAGAATCAGTGACTTTGTTGTGAACACAATGATGCTGTTTGCGGCAAATTCCTAAAGAGAGTAGCTAATTGAATCTCAATAGCTCATTTTTTCTGTTTTGTAATACTTTACATTAGATGTGATTCAATGAATTATTAAATTGATTCAATGATGATGATATAGTTATGAACATCCTATCTTTTCTGAGATATTTAAGTAGTTCTTGGTTTTTTGTTCTGACAAATTTTAGGCAACTAATACCACTAACCACAACTCCGCATCTGATTGGCAAGAGCATTCTTCTGCTGATGGGAGAAGGTATTGGTTAATATAAATATATCTTGCTTTGCTAGCAAAAACAAAATACCTTGTACTGTTTCTCAATTTTTCTTGATGATATGATTACCTACTGCTTTCACAATTTCCATTATTTTTAAGTGAGATAAGATATTTTTGCTCTTTACTGAATTGAACCAGATATTACTACAACAAGAGGACAAGGCAATCTAGTTGGGAAAAACCTTTGGAATTAATGTCACCTCTTGAGGTGAGTTAAAATTTCATGCTGTTGTTGTAATCGGATGTCATTTTTATTACCTGTTGGACATGCTTTGAAAATGTTTTGTGGTCAATCCAACTGGTATCTAGTATGTATTTTGACCATTTCTACAGTGTTTTCAATGATCATAAAAGGTTTAAGGTATGAACATCCTTTTATGTGCATGTGCTTCCACTGATTTGTAGATATCATCGCAAGTCAGGAGAAATTTTAACAACTGCTCTATATGGTCACTGTGAAGGCTGAGGTTGCACTTTCTCAAGTCAGGCAACAGTTTGCTATTTACAATTTTTGTTTTTTAAACCTAAAATGTGAGATTGTGTATAACTGGTTCTGCAATGCCATTAATTGATTTGATGGTTGACTGCACCCTTCCGTTCCCCTTCGTCCAGTGGTTTTGTAGGATGATCTAACGGGGACGGGGTGGTGGTGGTGGTGTTGTTGTTGTGCATCTATAACAATTGTCTCCTTAGAAAGTTTCTTTGCATTCTCTACACAAAACATACGATATATGGTGTGTTGTTGTGCATCTCTATATGTTTATTTTCCTTTATCCATCTATTAGATTCTTTTTGCTCCTCTTATGAGTGCAGTGTGATTACATATTTATGCACGGGGATATACAAGTTCTGGTTTATTGTATTAATCTTGTAACTCTTACTAGTTTTGGCAATATTATTGTATAACTCTTCAAGGACATTATATTCTTTCCTTTTTATCTTGTGGTTAATTATTAGCTTGATATGATAATCTTGGGTGATTTAGCATTTCCTATAAAACCCACTAATTCTGCTGGATGTGACAGAGGGCTGACGCATCAACTGTTTGGAAAGAGTTCACTTCTTCAGATGGAAGAAAGTACGTTTTATCTCATTTTGTATAATTTTATCTACAAAATATATGTACCGTATATTTTTTTTTTCTGTACCCTTCCTGTGTATTTAATTTGTAATAATTGAACTAATTGTTTTATGTTTTGGCCATGCTTGCTGCAGATATTATTACAACAAGGTTACTCAGCAATCAACATGGACAATACCAGAGGAATTGAAGGTTTATGGTTAATGATTATGTTGGTAATTGTTTTTTGTTGTTTGCCTGACAATTTCTTACCTCATTGTAAAATTTCCATTCAGTTGGCTCGTGAGCAGGCACATAAAACTATTAGCCAGGGAACAGTGTCAGAAACAAGTGATACATCGAATGCTGCTGCCTCTTTTGTTGCAACACCAACAGCAGCTAATGCAGATAGCTTCAACGCTTTGACATCTAATGGTCTTGCTTCAAGCCCATCTTCTATTACACCAATTGCAGCCACTGATCATCAACAGTTGGTTTCTGGATTATCGGGGACCTCTGTTTCCCATTCGGTAGTTACTTCAAGCACCACAGGAGTTGAACCAAGCCCTGTGGTAACTGTGAGCACTGCCCCTATAACAGTAGCTGGAAGCTCTGGAGTAGCAGCCAACTCACTTGATTCAAAAATTACATCCATGTATAATAAAATTATGTTCTGCAAGTTCATTATTTTCTTATGACTTCATTTATCTCTTATAATCTGGTTGTACTTTTCAATGATGACTTACGTATTGAAAATTTCCTGGAACAGTGTTGAAAATCAAGCAACTCAAGATTCTACTACTTCTGTCAATGGAGCCTCTCTTCAAGATTTGGAGGTATTTTCTTTCTTTTTATCTTTTAGTATTATTGGTATTGTAATCACTCTAAAAGTAAGGCCTGTTTGGAGACACCTGCTGTGTATATTAATCCCAAGTCCTAACATAAACATTCATACAAACCTGTAAAAACAAAACAATTGATGAATAAGAAAATACCAGAATAAAATTCTAATTTAAGTTTCTTAACCGTCATTGTCCACTTTTACAATCTTGGTTCAATACCATGTCAGATATTCAACTATCTGGGCTGTTAACAAAATGTGTCCAACCACATGTGGTACAGTGGTAAGCTAACGTGCTAGTCAAATTTATAGTTCTCATTGGAAGTGTTTATGTTGAAGCAAATCAAGATTGTGTCCATTGCTGTTTATAAACTTAGAATAACGAGATTACAATTGAGAATTCAATCAAAGTGAGATAAAGTCATAAAACTCCTAAAAGGCATATAATACAAAGTGAATCCTTATTTTTTTTTGTCCAATCAATAATCTTTTCAAGTTATTTAATATTAGTCAAGTTGTTGTAGGATATTAATATTCATCTTTGAACCATGTAAACAACGCTACCTAGTGAGAAAAGCCCTAATTGGTTGTTGGTCATTATTCAAATTACCTTGCTACTCTTGCAGGAAGGCAAAAGAGGACTTCCTGTGGTCGGAAAAACTAATGTTACTCCTTCAGAGGAGAAAAACAATGATGGCGAAACATTGGTATATGCAAATAAGCTGGTAAGGGTTATTTATTCATGGACACCCTCCACTATTAAAATTCTTGTTAGGTCTGTATGTTATCATTCTTCTCCATCATCTTTATTACCGCTTTATATTACTCTTTCAGGAAGCAAAAAATGCATTTAAAGCGCTTCTGGAATCTGTGAGTGTTCAGTCTGATTGGACATGGGAACAGGTAGATGATGTACCTAAGTGCCTCCAGTTTTTCCACTAATTCTTGTGCTTTAAAAGGTAATTATTATTTTTGAACTGTAATTCAGGCAATGAGAGAAATTATCAACGACAAAAGATATAATGCCTTGAAAACTCTTGGTGAGCGAAAACAAGCTTTCAATGAGGTGAGAATCAGGCCTCATATGGGGTTGTGCATATACGTTTCATCATATCCTTTACTTTGCATCGCATATAATTTCCTATGTATGTGTCAATGTCTGTATCTGGCTTTTGACATTGAATCAATTTTATCATCCATTTAGTATTTGGGCCAAAGGAAGAAGTTAGAGGCTGAAGAGAGGCGCATAAAGCAGAAAAAAGCCCGCGAAGAATTCACAAAGATGTTAGAAGTATGTTGAACGGAATACCTGGTTAATTTGTGCCTTTAGTAGTTACTAGTAACTCATTACAAACATTCTCTTTTCAGGAGTGCAAGGAGCTAACATCATCCACAAGATGGAGGTATAATTTTGCATGTATGATTCATGATTTGTTTTTTGTTGTTACTTTTAGGCTGAACTGTTCCTTCTTAAAATTTCTAATTAATCATTTACTGTAAACAGCAAAGCTATAAGCATGCTTGAAAGCGATGAGCGATTCAGTGCCGTTGAAAGACCAAGAGACCGGGAAGATTTATTTGAAAGCTACATGGTGGAACTTGAGAGAAAGGTGATATTATGTTATTATATTGTTACATCTGAACCTTTATGAGCATGACATATCATTTAGGTTTATTGTTTATACCCGAGGAGGCGGCATAAACCTTTTTCTTGGGTGATATGTGGATTTTCTTAAAATACTTGTTAATTTGGGGAAGAATCTTGTTTTTATTTTGTCAATGGTGGCAGGTGACTGAGAAGCTATTATAGTCTCATTGTATCATTGACATTTTGGTTTGTCAAATACTTTAATATAATCAAGTGTGGAGTTGAAGTATCTCATTGGCTTGAGTGAAATATTTGTATAAATGCTTTTTCAAACAATATTTAATTTGATTCTCTTCAACTTTCAAGAGAGTTGTGATTTTTGTAATTTGTTAACATATTTATCAATGAAGGAAGGTAACCTGTTATTTGGTTATTACTTTCCAGGATCCGTGACTTAGTTTGCAATTTTGTGGTTAGTTTATTTCAAGTTCTGTCACATTGCAGGAGAATACTAATGGTTAATAATTATACATCTTTTTCTCATGTTAATTTACATATTGTCATCTTCAGCAACATCTCTGATAAAGCCATTCTGAATGGCTTGATAGGTCTGGTGGGATCGTTGCCAGCTAGAATGATGGGAACCATAATTTTGTCATTTTGATTTTTCTTCCAGTTATTCTATTGAGGGCCAAATTAGGATCCATGGGTATTCAGAATTGAAAAGTTGGACATATATTGTAAACTATACGGAAACATAAAGTTCTTTAATAACATTGTAAGCAAATAATGTACTTCACTATTTAAGCTAAAATTCAATGTCTAGGTGTTTCTACTTCTACCTCGTCATGCAACAACAATGAACTCAGCTTGCTCAACTATATTTCAATTTACTATATATAAGTCTCATTTGTAAAGCTAGATTAATCAGAGATCCTGATCATAAGCTGTACTTGTAAATTCCTTTATTTCCTTATTGTTTCGGAGTCTAAATTGCACCCTATGAAGCTCGGCTGTCATTATTCTTTCAATTGTTGGATGTTAGGAAGTTGTTGATAGTCCAAATTCAACCTTGTATTAGTTTATGTAGTTGGTCGCAGTGTGAATCAAGTGCAGGGAGAAGAATCATATTACCTTTTTCGAGCTTCAACTTACTGTTAAGAGAACTACTTACTGATTTTAGGGGAGGGCTGACGAGTTTGTCAGTGATGTATGTGATATCAGCGTGTTAGCTAATTAGTTTGTAATACCGGTTGGACACCTATCTATTCTCCGAAGTTTCTATGGTGGCTGCTTCTAAAATTCATGACTGATCAGTGACTATTTGACCTGTGTTACTATTTTCTTTTTATTCCAATGAGTGAACAGAAGGGCAACCTGGCACCACATATTGGGAGGAAATATCCCTGTTTAGATTAAAACATAATAATGAGCATTAGCTGATTTTTATTCACGTTGCTCAATAAATTTGAATAGCTAACTTTGCAATTAGAAATGTGTCAACTTGTATTTCATGTCCATTCTTACTGTTATTCTTTCTGTGTTAAATTTAGGAAAAGGAAAATGCTGCAGAGGAACACCGACGGAATTTAGCTGAATATAGGAAATTTCTTCAGTCCTGTGATTATGTGAAGGTACAACATTTTTTTTTAAAAATGAAGAGGCGCTCGTTTCTGTTGTAATTGATGCTTTTTTCTTGAACCCTTTTCTTGTTATTTCAATTTAATTTTAGGTGAACAGTCATTGGCGAAAAATCCAAGATCGGTTAGAGGATGACGATAGGTACTTACAACTTGAAAAAATTGACCGCTTGCTTGTTTTCCAGGTATATATGTATTCTTAGTTGGTCATCAATGGAAAATATTCAAGTTCATATTGGCTAGAGATATTGCATATAAAGAGCTTATAAAGCTTAGGAAATTCTCAACTTACAAGTCGATTTTGTGGGTTTGAGTTTTACCTAAACCCTAATAGTCATGTATGAGAGGTCTATGTGCTGACATTAGCTTTGGCAGGACTATATTCGTGACTTGGAGAAAGAGGAAGAGGAACAAAAAAAGATACAGAAGGTAGGACACAAGTGTATGATTATCCACTGTTTTTCAGTTCAAGTTTTGTATGTCTATTCATTTTAATGACTATGATATAGGAACGGATCCGTCGTGGTGAAAGGAAAAACCGTGATGCATTTCGCAAGTTGCTGGAAGAACATGTTGCTGATGGAGTTCTTACTGCTAAAACACAATGGCGAGATTATTGCTTGAAGGTAGTACAATAATTAATTAGTCACAATGAAAGCTGGCGAAACATGGAAATGAAACATTTTTGGTGTTCTCTATTTTGTAGGTGAAGGAGTTGCCTCAATATCAAGCTGTTGCATCAAATACATCTGGTTCCACTCCAAAAGATTTATTTGAGGATGTTTTTGAAGATCTTGAAAAGCAGGTTAGCAAAATTCGGTTTCAAGTGATTTTTTTTAATGTTGTGGATGAGTTCGTTACACATGTCTATCACTGTTGAAAACCAGAATGATATTATTGTGCTCTATTCAAGTAAGTTTCTGGTTTACTGACATCACTGTTATTCGAAACAACCTTTCATCAACCAAAATGCTCTCTCTTTGGATTGACATCTTGTTCTGAGTGCATCCTGTTTTTCTTCTGAATCCTTCAAGACGAATGGAAAGAAAAAAAACAATCTGCCCATTTGTACTTAATGTTTACTGTTAGTTAACATAGTTGACTTGATTTCAACTTATTTAGAAGTTAAAGAAAACAAGATTGCTGTTTTATTTTGCATATAGCATCTTGATTGAATATTAGTTGTGTGATAAGGAGGAAGATAGCAATGTGCTTGATTTTTAGTATTAGATTCTTTTTTAGGGATATAATGCTAATGTATTAAAATGGCTGCTGATTTCTATTTTTACATGACTTGTTGATAGTATCATGAAGACAAATCACTCATAAAAGATACACTTAAGTCAGGCAAGGTAGGCATAAAAAAGACCTTACTTTGTTTTATCTGTGTCATATGTTTAAGGGCAAGCTCCACTAACCCCCAGCCTCCTTTCCCATTCGAGTAGATTACTGTAGTGACTACATCAGTATTTGAGGACTTCAAGTCTGATGTATTAGAAGAAGCTGCTTGCCAAAAGATATCGGAAATCAATTTGAAGGTAATGAATTTTGGTTGCAATCTGTCCATTTTAATTCCTTTTTTTGCTCCTGAAACATAAAACATGTATATTTTTTATAGATTAGTAACTCAAGTGGCTGATTTGAAAGTTCAGTAACAGTTACTCTCTTGTTTTCTACGTGTCTCCTTATAATGTTATGGATTAACTTCAAAAACATGGAATCTCATGTGCATGTTGGAACAATTATCTCTATGAAGAGGTTTTCAGCCAGGGGCCTATTTTTAATATTGTTTATTTCTTCGCAACATGGGTTATCAGAATTTGATACTGTTTTTCTTTTAAAGCTTTTATATGAAGAGTTATTAGAGAGAGCTAAGGAGAAGGAGGAGAAAGAAGCCAAGAAACGCCAACGCCTTGCTGATGACTTCACTAACGTGTTATATACATTCAAGGTAGATGAAGACTATCCAATTCATATTTCACTATATTTGGCTAAAGAATTTGCTATTAAGCATAATAAAACACCATATATTATTTTTGTAGGATATTACTACTACTTCAGAATGGGAGGATTGCAAGCCACTTTTTGAGGAGACACAAGAGTACAGGTATATTTTTTTTATGTAGATGGAGCAGTTGTAGCTCGTAATGTCTCTCCACGAAGGAAGATTTTTGCCTGATGATTTCTACCCTGCACTTATATAGGTCAATTGGTGATGAAAGCTACAGTAGAGAAATTTTTGAGGAATACATTACATACTTAAAGGAAAAAGCTAAAGACAAAGAACGCAAACGTGAAGAGGAAAAGGTGCATAGCTTTGTTTCTTTCATAACATCTATATATGTTTGATATGATTGTTACAACAATCTGGTTTCATATGTTCGAATTTTTCAATTTTGTTATGTTTATTGCCAATTGCAATTAAATTATCTGGTTCAGTTAGTGGAATGGATCAGTTGTTAAATGCAAATGACTGGCAAGTTTGGTTTAGTGCCTCTGCTTATCCTGTTCTTTGTTTTATTATTGTAACTATTGTTTGATTGCTAGGCTACACAATGAGACCATTTACACAATCAGTCTTCTTTATGTAGACCTTTTGTGCACTCGGGATTTTGCCAATTTTCTACTCAGCAACATAGAATTAACGGTGGTTACTTTGAATTTCCTTTTTGTTGAGATTTTGTTTCCTTTCAGGGTCATACCTCTTATCTGTATCTATTCCAAATCGAACTTAGAAGGGGAAATGAGTTGGCATACATTGTAGTTTGTAGTTCAGTGGGCTTAGGGATTAGGATCTTGTACAGGTTGTGCAGCGTGCATGACCTGGGAATATTTTCCTGCTTTTGGTTTACCTTATCCGGGGTTGTCATTTTATTTTATAAATTCTTTTTTGCAGGCCAAGAAGGAGAGAGAAAGAGAAGAGAAAGAGAAACGGAAAGAGAAAGAGAAAAAAGAGAAGGACAGAGAACGTGAGAAAGAAAAGTCTAAGGAGCGACATAAGAAAGATGAATCAGATAGCGATAATCAAGACATGACCGACAGCCATGGTTATAGAGAGGAGAAGAAAAAAGAAAAGGATAAGGAAAGAAAACATCGGAGAAGGCATCAAAGCAGTATAGAGGATGGTGATTCTGAAAAGGACGAGAAGGAAGAGTCTAGAAAATCCCGAAGACATGGAAGTGATCGCAAGAAGTCTAGGAAGGTATGGATATTTCTGCATATTTATTTTACTAAACTTACGTTTCTAAGTCTAACAATTTAGAACAGGCATCTGAAATGACTACATTGTTGCAGCATGCAAACTCTCCTGAATCAGATAATGAAAGTCGGCATAAAAGACACAAGAGGGAGCACTGGGATGGTTCCAGGAGAACTGGATGGCACGAGGAGCTTGAAGATGGGGAGCTCGGCGATGATGGAGAGGTTTAGTACTTTGTCGTTAACCTTTTTGCATTGATGAGATAAAGAACTTCACCTGTATCTTTTTGGAGAATATTGACTTTTATTGTCCAACAACCTTGTTACTTTTCAACTCGGAACACATCTGCGAATTTAGGATTTTGTAAAAATTAAACCTTTTGGTTCTTGTTATATAGATTTCTCAATTCTATATCCAGTCTTTGTACCAAGAGTACTGTGGATTACATATCTTCAAATTTCAGTGATGTATCATAAACTTAAATGTATACCCTCAATGTTTGCGGTTTATGTTCTAACAAATGCTGAATCGTTAGAGACTGATGATGCCATTTGACCAGAACCAAAATATATTTTAAGTCATTCCCTTATTTGACCTCTCGAAGATAGCTCAATAGATATGTATGATTATGAGATATTGAAAATATTATGTAGTGTAAACTACATGTTTTTGATGACGATAAAACCACCAACTATGGACAATGCAACAAGATCAAAAAGAAGATCAAACTATCTTCACAATAAGCTTCAAAATTCAAATAATAAATGATTAAATGTAAAGGTATATGATATAAATCAATAGTTCAAATACATGAGAACAATTCATATTTACATATGCATTTAACATATTTTCGAAAATCAAAAACAACTTTAGCAAATCATTTAAAATCACATTTTTGACAATTTGTATAAGTGTATTCGAATACACCATGTTGTATTCGAATACAACTTAAGTTAGAGGCAAAAATTTAAATGTTGTATTCGACTACAAAAATGTGTAGTCGAATACACTTCAAGTCAGTGGTCAAATTTCCTATATGTGTATTCGATTACACACATTTGTAGTCGAATACAAGTTAAGTCACAGGGTAAAATTCACTAATCTGTATTCGACTACACCAATGTGTATTTGAATACAAGATGTAAAATTTGAATTTTTTGAACGTTACAAAAACGTGTATTTGAATACACATATACTGTATTCGAATACGAAACATTACAATTTTTCAGATCTGGGATGGCTTTAGAACATTGTAATTTTTCATCAAACCTCTTGGATCAATGGCCACGAATCTGAAGGGATGTTTTATGGAGTGTAAATACCCCATAACTTCAGATCAAAAATTAACTATCCTTGAATTAATTCATTAAACAACCTTGAACAAAATTCTGATTTTTTCTAAGTACTTGCATTATATTTTCATATCATTCTAAAAGTTCTCAAGTACTTGAATTGCTATTGAGCTGTTTATCAATATACCACATCTTAGACTCATTCAAACCTTATTGTATCATTTGTACAAGATAGCTTAATCTAAGATAGTGGTGTGCTATCTTAGAAGTATTGTTAGAAGATTTGTAGCAAGAATCTCAGGGTGGGAGTTGTACATTTTCTGACAAGTATTGAATTAATCTCTTGTGGTGTGCAAGAGGACTGGACGTACCATTGGTTAGAAGTGGAACCAGGATAAATCTCAAAATCCATTCAGTTTATTATTAATCTTTGTCCTTAAACTCTTAAATTCAATTACCATATCATTAAAAACAAGATAATTTATTTACACCTAATTCACCCTCCCCCTCCTTCTTAGACGTACTTCTGTCCTTACATGTAGAATTCGATTTCTGCTACTAACAAATTGCTCGCCCTTGTATGTTGGTCGCATGTTCATCGTTGCAGGCATTTAACATCTATAATCGAGCATGATGAAGATTTTTAGAGATTAAAATGTGTTGAATATAACTATTAAATTTGTTATTTGAGGGCACACTATTTACTGAAAGTTAAAGAGGACTCTGGTTCGATGCATAAATATTTACATCAGTAATCCAGAAGAAAAAAAATTTAGAGGTCATAATTATAAAATTCCTTATTCGAAACTAAGGAGTTGCCAAAGTTCCAATCATTTCTGATACAATTTCATTGTTCATAATTTCCAAAATTGCATCAGTGATTTCAAAGCTAATGTCTTTAACATGTGATTCAAAGTTACTCCATTCAATGATTGAATCCAAGTAATTATTAGTCAATAACGACGTTACGCCATCTTCAATATGTTGTCCCCAATCTTGTGTTCCCTGACAAGTGAGCTTCCCAAGATCTATAGGCCCCATGGATTCTCTGCAAACTTGCTTTCTGTCCTCTTTTGTTGGAAAGGGTATGGTAACATCTCTAACACAATCAAATAGCAGCTTCTTTATCTTGTGTGATACCCTTTTGGATTTTAATACATGTGGCTCAGGAAGATACTCTTGCAAATCCTTTGTACAGTTCTCTTTCTTTATTGACACACCAAGTAAATTCAGTATAGCTACTGATAACAGCGACTCCTCTGTGATTTTCTTTGGCGTCCTTATTCTTTGTTGCGTTCTCCCAACATCCTCATTCACTGTTTCAGAAAACACTAATGCATCCTTATAAACACGGTCAATGAAAAACTATGTTGAGTCAAAAATCATATTTTTCTAGTTTTAGTTGCTGTTGAGTAATTTTTTGATTTTATTCACTAAATCATTGAAAAAAATTATTTTTGATTCTTGGTGTTTAATTTAAGCCTAGCCTAGTAAATATTTGTGTATGTTGGAATTAGTGTATATGAATAATATGTGATCATATTTAGTCCTTAAAATAAGGACTATAAAAAGAATAATACCAACATAACAAATATTACCGCGTGACTGAAATCAAAACAATTATGACTAAAAATAAAGTGTTTGAATTAGACATTAAATTGGTGAGACCTATGAACTATAATTTAAGTGCTTGAAACTACTTGAAACATAACAAAATTTTGATCAAACCGTGTAAATAACTGAATCGTAGAGGAAGTTGATTCACGATGCAATCAATTGAATCATGTGGTACAATATGTAAAATATCAATTTTAGAGACCAAAACTAAAAAAAAAAAAAAAAAAAAAAAAGAATACTTACAATTGGGAACTCTATGTAGAGGTATCTTTTCCAGTGATTTAGGCCTACCCTCTATGCATCTCTGCCTCTGCCATCTATTGTTAGCAAGCAAAACACAACCAATTAGTAATTCTTTGTAACGGTTGAAGATTTGAGGTTAATTAAAGTAAGCAAATTTTTTAGTTCTTACCGTATATGGCTTTCTTTGCAAGTTTGGTGAATATGAGAAGAAAATAAGTGTTGATTCCTATGTGATGATATAGAATTTCCTTCTTCAACAACATTTGAGCATGAATTAAACATAGGAGAGTAGGTAGCTGATGAATACTCAACATTGCAATTTGCATGTTTTTCTCTTAGTTCATAGTCCTTAGTTGGAAGAGTACTACTTTGGCTATGCAAAACAAGCTTATTAACTAGAGTTATTAGAATTTTGCAAAATGGTAATAAAAATTTTCTCTTTCTCTTTTTGTTTAAGCTACAACTAGATGTTTTATCCAAATTGTTGCTTGAATCTTCATTTAAGCACCACCTTTTTGAGTACTCTTTTTCTAAAAGGTATAGCTCTAGCATGAAAGGTTCTTGTTGCTCATTTAGAAAATCTACAAGTCTTTTTTGGGGTTTGGCTATTGATGAAGCCATTTGTGGAGAGTATGTTGAAAGGGTTATGAATTCAAATAGATAGGTAAGAAATAGAAGATGTTGTAGTTGTAATAGATGATAGATAGGACAACATTTATGAAAGCCACCATAAAGGAAGCTTTGGCAGTTTATGACCTCATATTTTTTTATTAGAAAAAACAAACTAACTGCATTGTTGATAATACAAATCACAAAATTATTTAATTTTAAAGAATTTTTACACCGTGAAAAAGTCATAATCATTTTATCATTAAAAATAATTGACTTTAATTATAATTACTTTTTATACTTAAACACATTCCAAATTTGATAAATAAATAAGAAAAAAACACCTTAATTTCCAATATTCCAATATTGTTCGACTGACAATTAAATTAAAATATTAACATTTTAGAGTAGTTGTTTTATTTTATTTTATTGTTGTGGTAGTTTACTAAATACAGTGTAGTAAGATGGTAACATTTGATTAGATAATGACGTAACATGGTTATTAAATTCATTTGATATTTTTATGATGCTAGGCACAATATTAACGTTGTTGGCTTCCTAGATTATGTAAATATACAGGTCTAAATAAGCTATATAATATTTAAGAAAACAACTGTTTAACGAATATTTTGAATGAAGATGCTTGTTACTTGCCTATATAAGAAGACCTGTGATAGTTGATTAATAGTCTTAAATTAAAATACATATACAAATTTTGTATATTACTATTAATCTATATAGAAATAAAACAAGAAAATTTGTCCATGTAATTATAGAACCGTAATAACTCAATCACACATTTTTTAAAATATTGTTCAAATTCAACCTTTTTAAATATTGGTTATCAAGTACTATATCACTAAAGTTATTTATTTCATTTCAAAATTTTAAAACACCAAAATAAGTATTTATTTAAAAAATAGTTTTTAGGAGCGGTGGGCTAGTTTAGATTCGGTTGTCAGCGAATTGTACAATTGTACAGTTGGGTTGTTGAGTTTTATTTTAACTCTCATTTAATAAATTATATGGGTCCATGGTAGTTTTATCTACCTTTCCTATCTCCTTCCCAAAAAAAAAAAAAAATAATTGGTCATCTACAAATTCTTTTTACCAAAAATATTATTGAAAATTTGCACACACAATTGTAATATTTTGATTTTAAATATAAAATATAATTGTGAGCTTTTTTTTTACTGAAAGAAAATCATGTCATTAAAAAATGGATTAGACTCTTCTAAAATAGTATATATGAAAAGTAAAAAAAAAAAGATAATATATATGAAAAACACTCTAAATTTAAGAAAATAATGATAAATAACAAACTACTATTTTTAAACCTACTTTCATCATTTAATATAAAATTTATTTTATATGATGAAATTTATTTTATTTACGAGAAGGAAAAATGAGTTCTATTACACATGACATTCACTTAACAGTAACATGTTAGAATTAGTATATGTAAAAAAACGTATTCCTATCATTGCTTTGATTCTCAATTGGGTAACATTATGGGTGTGGTTATTCATTACGAAGAGTTCAAAAATCACGAGTGGATTTTGTTTGATTAAAAGTGGCACTTGTACCAAAATGTAGTACAAAAATAAATGGTATCAACTTTGGAGATAGATATAGCCACTAATTTTATATTATGTGCCTATAAATCTAAGCCTAATCCAAGACCTTTTCCTCTACCATAACCTATACTCATGTCGCTTTTCTTTGTATAGGTAACGGACACTTGACAACATTTGTGCAATGTGTGCGTCATAGGAAAGCCTACACATTTTCTTGTCGGGTTTGCTAAGTCAACTTTATTTTTAGGGAAACATGATATTAATTAATTTTTTTTGGGTATACCTACAATAATCTACGGAATGAGATTAGATTAAGTCTAATGTAAGATGTTAGATTCCTGCTAGACTTAGTGTTTGACATGCCTAAAATAAGATTATATTTAATGAAAGAAATTTATGGAAAAAAATTCGACTAAGCAAACCGAATCCTAATACAAGTGATTGAAGCTTTGAGTAAGCGTTACAAAACTTTGAAATATCGAGTTCTATTAATATTGATAAAAAATGATAAGCCATTAAGCCATCTAAACAACAATTCATATTAGTTGGACCCTTAAAAAAGTGATTCAAGTCTTATCTCTTGTGAAGGAAAAGCTTGGTTGAGAACTATCTACTCTATGTACTACATACATGTGCACACTTGCATTAGAATTATACTAGTGCACTCATACTCTCT
Organism: Cicer bijugum; assembly: GCA_037974875.1. Lineage (NCBI taxonomy): Eukaryota > Viridiplantae > Streptophyta > Magnoliopsida > Fabales > Fabaceae > Cicer > Cicer bijugum. The sequence goes on from JBBPBT010001185.1 coordinate 4,877,809, forward strand.
TCCTACACCAATCTTTATATTTTTTCTGCAAACATTGTCCAATGTCAATTGGTGACAATGTACAAGTAAAAGGTTCATCTATTCCTTCTTGAAGGAACGCATACGCACTACAATATTATATTACAAATATAATTCCAATTAAAAATATTCACAAAAATGACATGAGTAAAGAACGAACAAGATTTTAGTGTTCAAAATTAGTAAATTATAGTGTTCGCACATGTCTATATCTTTTTGAATGAACAATATTGTTAATATATATTCTACAGTATTAAGAATCACAACCACAACCACAACGGTGGTTTAAATCTTTATGTAGAATATAATACAAATTACACTTTTCATCAGTTTTTACACAACTGTTCATCTTACTTATAAATTATGCACTCTGCTAGTGGTAAAGTGTGCTATCAGCATCGCTTGCATAAGTAAAATGAAAATTCTTTTTATTCTAGGCGTGGTATCATAAATATGATATCTGTATTTGTAGTGAATTAAGCACAAACAAACTCTAACTAATGAGGCTTGAATTCAGTAAAATAATATAATAAATAATAATACATGAGGAACAAAAGACACTAAGATGTTCAAGGTTTACAACATATCTAATCCTGACACCCAAAAGACTTGGCCACTGAAATTGGTGTCTGGGCTCTGAACATCTCAATTTTGGTCTTAAGATCACTATGGAAGGAAATAAGTGATTTCTGGCGACAGGCAAAAGCTGAAGTAAATTGCTTAACCTCCCCTTCAAGATTTTTTCTTCTCTGTACTTCAATATTTAAATCTTTCAAAGCATTTTCCTTTTGGCTTGAAACCATTGCAAGTTTTTCAGATGATTCAGAGAACTTCTGTATCAAAGATTCTCTTTCATTCTTCAGAAGTAGTAATTCCCTTTCCATGCTTTCAAATCTTTCATTTAAAGCATCCTTTGAGTAGGCATTTTCTGTTTCTCCTCCCAAACCATAGCCCTTTGTCACAAAAATTCAGTTTAGGATAATTTAGAACAACCCTATGTTGTGTCTCAAAACTTATGCTAGAGCCTAGAATGCAGTTCTAACTTTTCACCTATGGTTGTGAAAGTATCCTATAGACTTCTAACCTACATGTAACTTCCTTTACCTTAACTTTTGATCTCTAAACAATTCAATCATTTATTCAATTATTCCCTTCAATTGTATTTGGTTCCATAAAAAGCTAAAGAGAATCAATATACAACAAATATCTAAGTCTATCAAGTGCTTGCCCTGATTGTTTATTCCTACCTAATAGAAATTCCTCAGCTTTTCCCACATTCAGTCATTTCACTTTGGGGGTACTAAAAAGTTATGCAAGTCATATGGAAGGACAAGCTACAACGATATGCAGAGTAATGAGAAAAATAATTGCATCTATCAATAAATCATCAGCCATAATATAGATTTCAGCTTTTTGTATAATTTGAAGAGCAGGTAAATACAATCCTGATATGACACACATATTCAGCAAGTACATTACAAGTTAACAATGATTTTCACGATTTTGAAAAGGGGATAATAATAGGTAAAGCTACTATATCTACAGTTTTTAAATTATTCGTTCAACTTCAGCTATTGAACAAATGCCAGTCAAGGCTTCAGTTACTAAGTTGTATGATTGGCAACAGAGTTTTGGAAAAAAACACAAGATACCCTAAAAATAAGACACAGAATAAAACCATGATTGATGATTGATATCTTGATATTTGTGGCCAGACAACTACCTTGTGTTCACAGCTGTACATAGAACTCTTCTCTTGATTTTCTGTTATTGAGCTTTCTGATAACTCCAGTGATGTAATTATATCATTCATCCTCTCATGAAACTCTTTTTGTTGTTCCTGGATTACAGCATAGTTCCCAGTGGAAGACCTTTCACCATTCATATACATTGTAAAGTGAGCCTCCAATGTTCCAAATAGCTGTGCACCAATTTCACTCATGGTTGAAAACATCTTTTCAGTTGAGAATTTTCGACCCGCAAATCTCTGTTTAGATCACAGGAAAAAAAAAAAAGTTAATTTACTGTTTCTTGGAATGGTCATGGCAAATAAGACAGATATGGTGCACACATTCAACCTGCATTACTGATAAAACCTCATTGAAGCTATCTCTGTAGTTTTCCACAGATTCAGATAACATCAGAGGCAATTCTTGAATTAGTTGTGTTTCTTGTTGATGTTCAGGGCTCTCTCCCATTGGTTGCTTGCTTGATGGTGCTTCCTCTGAATGCTTTCTCTGGATTAATATGCATCAATACAGATCAGTTTATAAAAGGGAGCTCAAAAAGCAAAAAAGCTGGTAGTACGTAGCATCAACACCATAGAGGAAATGAGAGGAAGACTGAAATCTATTGAATTCACATATGACGCAAGCTCAAAATAGTATATTATATTATTCTGGGAGTTCAACTGTACATAACGATGCTATATAGTTCTATATCAGCAGCACCAAATGGATTCAAAATATTGAGAACTCAAATTGGAAATATTATTGAAGAGGTTACACGTATCATGTTAAACAATTTTGTTTGATCATCTTCTTTCTTACTCACAAATTCAGACATGTCAAATTTAATTTTCACCAAAGTATGAGTGATGGTATATAGTATACTGACCTCCAGTTCATTAATCTTTTCATTTGCAAGCTCTAGTTGTCTTCTCAAGTCTTGGAGCTCTTGTTCATACTTTGCCATTTTACTTGTACAACCCTGACAAACATCAACCAAATAAAAAAATTACAAAATAGAAGCAACGCATTAGCCACACAGTGCCATTAGAAGCACTTAAAAAATTTAAACTACAAATTCTAGTTTTCGGATATTCTTAAATACATAATAATGTGTATAATGGTTGGATACTATTTTGTGAAACTGGTGAAACCAACAAGAATTTCTAAACAATAGAGGAAATGTTGTAAAAATCATTAACCACATGAAGGAAAAAGAAAAAGAAAACTCCAACTATGTTTCGGTTACGGAGGAAATGCGGATGCTGTATACATTGCTACTCTTTCCTTAACAAAATAGAAACAACACATATGAACTTACAGGAGTTGTATCGCTTGGTGGGAATGATTGAAAATTTCGAGTCGGAGTAGTTTGAAGCGAATCAAGGTCCGCAATGTAACCATTGTTCATTTTCAACCACATATCTTCATCAGCCACATTGCTGAAAGCATCGGGAAGAGGACTGCTATCTGGTAATGTTGAATACTTGGATCGCTTGGCAACAAAAGCACTGGATGTCTTCAAACAGGGAGATTTAAATATATCTCCTTGAGATGATGTACTATTAATGTCATTGTACTCTTCCATAAATCCTTGCCTCAAATTTCTACGTCCCTAACAATACATCAGAGTTATCGGAACAAAAAAATGGAAAGTAAATGTTAGGTAGACTAGAGAAAATTGGGAAAGAAACGCATGTCAACTGAAAAACAGCCCAAAAGAAAAACTATGCATTGTCCAGAGGAACAAAAATGACCATGCAACTACAAAGTAGCATAAGGATCCAAATAGACTAGATAAATGACAAAGTTGTGCAGGGTTACGGCTATATTGTTTCATTTCTTATGAGATGTACCTGATATTCGTTCGTTCTACAATCTGAGACTGAGAATGATGCAGTAGTAGAATTTTCAATTTTCATTTGTTGCTCGCTAATCCATTGATTACGCGATTTCCTCTCCTCTTCCAGTTCCATTTCAAGCTTCCCACGCTCCATTTCATACTAAATATGGAATCATAGAGTATGAAGGCACAATTAATACAGAAATATAAAATAGATTTCATCAATGCTTTAGCATGATTTAATTGCCAACTCTGCAGTGTGCAGACAAACATGAAAAGTAAAACCTGCCTTGAGCAAATCGTTCCTGAGTTTAAGAATCTCTTGCTCGAGCACACCAGCATGGGATCCCTAAATAGAAATATTCTTGTAAGATTTTTTGACATGAGTGTAAATAAAAATTATCATTATTAGACGATTACCTGAAGTTTCTTACGTAGCTCTTCGATCTCTAACTGTTGCCGCTTTAACAATGCTGCATCTGTCAGAATCTGTAAAATTCCAACCATCAAGAAACCGATTTGGAAAAACAAGAAAGTAAGTACCAGCATGCAAATAGAGGGAAACTATTTTGGCATATAGCTAGGAAGAAATTGCAGGTTCATTATTGAAAAACATATGCTAACTATTTCTTGACAAAAACAAGTAATATGTAGAGAAAATTTCAGGCTTATTCCATGTCCTTGACCTGAGCAAGCTTCCTAATATGATTCTTCTAATTCATTCACTATTTTCTTCTCCAATAGATAGTTTAATTACATAGATCCACATAATGATTATTATAGTAAATCAACTGATATTAGGCATCATAACACTTTATATTGCATATCTTGTGACAAATATAGGGCAAGCCTTACAAATATATATGACTTTGGTTTAGAATTTCTTCATTTTTTCACAAATTTCAGAAAGTAACTTATCATCTTAAAAGCCAATAATATGCATGCTCTGAAAGATCTGGATGATGGAAAATGACAGCCATTGTAAATTGAAAACATTTTACAATCCGTATAAATAAGAGTGACTACACAAGTATCCACAAAACTAAACTAAGTAATGATGCTCAAGATCGTGGTGAAAAAAATGTGGAAAATGTTAAGAAATGTAAAACATACAAGGGGCAATTTGATGTGCATAAAATTCACAGACCTCATTCACTTGAACACAATTGGTGATGCGTTTGGCTCTACTAGCAAACTGAAGAGTTCCTTTTGTTTCTTCAATGTGATCCTAAATGATTTGAAAAATATAAGAGTTGTGAAATCTTATATTAATTACCATACAAGAAAAGTAGCGCAACAAAACTGAAACCACAGCCTCTACCTCTTCTGGGGCTACAGTGCAAATAATAGACGTTTTGGCATTTCCGCCAAGAGCAGGTTGGAGTATACGTGTTAATTTACTGTCACGATATGGGATATGCCCCCTACCATAAAACAAAATATGTCCAACATTATTATTTTCTAAAGACATAAAGTTAAAATTAAAATATTGTGCACAAAGCAGAGCCAAAAATATGTACCTTTGTTTCGAACCTTCACTTAGTTTATTAATAACATTTCCTAGAACCATCAAGCTCTTGTTAATATATTTTCCTTCTTTCAAGCGCACACCATCAGCTCCAGTTTTTGCAATCCTTTCAGAACCAGCAAGATCTACTAAATTCTAATTCCACAAACTAAACTATTAGTATGCAATTTGCGTCTAAGAAATTCTTATATAAGAAGGAAAAGAATAGTACAAACCAAGACTGAAACTCGAACAATGTCATTTATTGAAGAATCATCGGAGGAATTGGAATCCTTCCCCTTGCTTTCAATCACCTGCATATTTGATCACAAAGAATTTGATTAGGACAATTTTTATACAAAACATAGTATTGTGTAAAATGAATACGTACTACACATTTTAAAGGAAATGAGGAATACCATTCTAAATATTGTATGTGATCTGCTACTCCTTGCATTCATATTTGTCTCACCAAAGTGTCTATTAGCTGTAAAATCATAAAAAGAATATCAACTTTGATATAGCATAGTATGCTTATTCTAACTTCAAATTAAAAAAAAAAAAAAATGCAGTAGTAGAGCCACAAACCTTCCCCTATTTGAATGAGATTTAACACTTGTTCAGCATTATTGACAACTTCCTCTCTGAGCCCATCAACAAATACTCCCCTCTGCAAAATAAATAAATAAAATCAGCACATTTCAACATGATTATTACATGTATTCCACACACATACACCTACAATATTAACCACAAGAAAAAATAATGGTTAAGTGGCAAGTAACCAACCTCTAGACTCTCATGAATTTGCAATTTCTGATTTTCAACTACTAGAAGATCATTAATCTCTTCATTATAAATCTCCATGTAGGAAACTCGAATTAAAAACTCCCTTTCAGACATCTGAGAACCAAACACACAAGGCATAATAAGCATTGCAAGAACAGAAGTGTGACTCTTCATCAAAGTCAAAAAGAACTAACCACCACAGCCCTACCGTTTCAATTTTTGCAAATATGTCTTTAACTGCCCGAGGAATCACTCCTGGGTCCGTCTCACAACCATTCATCGTAAATGTCTTCCCACTACTTGTCTGCCCGTAAGCAAATGCAGTCCCTGCCCATATCATATAATTATCATTATATTTATTATCATAATCTCAATCAATTCACATTTATTTCCAAATCTAACACCAAGTAACGGTTGACACATCGCTTACATAATATTAACGCTTTTTTTATTTAATTCAAAAAAACATATATATCATTTGACCGGCCCAAGTACTCTCATTTATGCTGTATGCCCAAAATTGAGTTAGGTAGAAGTCGGCCCAGTGGGGAATTGTACAACCCGTCGACCTCAATTTTGACAAATCTTCTCATTTACTGTCGGTCTGAAATTGAGGTCGGCAATTGGACAACTTCCAAACCGATTATCTCAATTTTAGACTCACAACACATATAAGAGAGGATTCAAGCCTATCATTTGATACATGAACTATGAGTCAGTGTTATTTCTGTAGCAACAATACTTCAAATTGAAGGTGTATTTAGTGTATGACACGAAACCAGTCCTTGTGTTCCTTCATAGATGATTATTACTGAATTGAATTTTCCATGAGCTAGTTTGTGTTTAGCACTGTTTAGCTAGTTACAAATTGAGCTATGCTAAGACTAATTGTTCAATTGATAATTAAAAAAAAAAATAGTACATTTATACGTTTAAGAAATAAAAATAAAAATAAAAAATATGAATCTGTATACCGTTGAAGCCATTGAGCGCAGCGTGAATGATATCCTTAGTAAGAAGCTCATAGACACTTGAATTAGTGCTAGTTTCATCGAATATATGATCTGACAATGTGGAAAAGTAATAATAAAGATCAATTTACATGGAACAGAAAATAGATAATGATAATTGAATATAATTATGTTACCGAAAGCATAGGAAGAGCCAGAGAGTGGAGTTCCATGGATCTTGTGAAGAGAGATACGGTTATCTTCGACTTTCCAGAAGCTTCCATTGAGGGAATCTTGAGAAACAAGAGGACGAACTCTAACGGCCACGCATATTTTCTCCATTTTCTTTCTTTGCACTGATGAAACCGGGATCTGCTACTTCAACCCTTTTTCTTTGCGGAATTTGAATTTTTTCTTTATTGACGGAAATAGCCTCGCACCAACGGATATATATTATTTTTTTTATGAGATTTCGTGGGCCTGTTAAACCATATATTTGATGGGCTTTATTTGGGCCAAGAAATTGCGACGAGGCCTGTTTATATGACTTGTCTGTTTCATAAAAAAGTCTTCTCCCCTTCCACATTTTTACAAAAAAAAAATCATAATTTTTATTTAGAACGGTCAATCCGGAGGATTTTAATACATGTCTTGATTTGACTCAAGGTCTATTAAATATAGACTTCATTCACTCCATGGGTCCATTAGCGTATCCAAATTAATCTATCAAGTGCATCCGTCTTTCACATCTAGTATATAATTACCGTCTAATCAAGATCAAAGAATGATTTATTTGTTACGCTAAGTGATTAATAATATTTAAATTAAAATGTTAAATCTTATGAATAATCTTACTATAAAAAGATCTCTTCACTCATGAAAAACGTAGTTATTATTTATTTTTACCTATATTCACTTCAATTTTCTATTGAATTTAATGTTTGAGTACTTACAAACACCCACCCTATCAAAAAGTTTACATCCAAACCTACGTTGCATTAAAGACACCTTTGCTCTAGTAAGAGATCCACCCCAAATCAATATGTAATCTCAAGTATTTTTTTTAATATATTTTAAGAAAATTCAATTTGTTTTATCTTGTTTGTTGCATTAATAATTTATATATTCTTATGTGAGATCATGTGACCAAATATTAGGTAAGAACAAAAAAAGATGATTAATGAATCTTCATGCATTTAAGTTGATTGATTTTGAATAAGTATTTGACATAAGAATATTGACAATGACTTAAACTTTACTTGTCTAGTTTTATTTTAGATTGAAAGTCACTTTAATTAAAGTTTTTGCCTTCACAATAAAATTATCCAAAGTTCTCAACAAATGTTTAAGGATACTTATTAGTATTTTTTTATTGATCTAATTTCTTTTTATTTTTTATATTTTTTTAGATCGAATAGTCTAGAGTTTAACCAAAAAATAAATAAAATTTTAATATGAATTTTTTTAATTAAAATTTAAATTCTCTTAAATAATTTATTCTTAATTGAGGTTTATTAATAACTGCCTACAATCCTTTGGATACTTTATTTTTTTTAAAAGTTACTACTATTGAGATGTCATATATGAGATTTAAAGTTACCAAAAGAATATATGAGATTAAAAATGACTGTTGTTTTAGATTAAGTTGAACTACAAAAAAAGTGGTATAGAAGGAACATGATTGGTGGCTAATAATTTATCGACTAAACTTGAGCAATTGAAGAAAATCAAATATGAGACATCCTCTCCGACAGTAAAAGTAAGTAGTCTTGTCTTTTTATTTTTGTTTGATGAAGTAAATAGTCTTGTCTTATCCATTGGAAAGAAAAAGAAGCTTACACCACAAATTAATTAATGCACAATGCATTGATATCATTATCAAATCGATATATACGTTATTGATTATCCTTTTTCTAGAATTAATTAAAGTTTTGTAATATCAATATCAATGTCTCTAATCTGTATTTTTAGGTCAAAAGATAACACCTTCTTTTATCAAACTTTCCTGCTACAAAGAATTGTGCCAAGCAAGTTCTTAGAACTTGTTTCTAAAGAAATAGACAAAAAAATAGGTGGCAATTACCAATTGAACCAAATTATGGTCAATGAAAAAGAAAAAGAAAACTCAAAGGATAACCATTCATCTTCAATTTTAGAATTTTAATAAGTAATTTTTAAATCAAAATTCAAAAGAAAATCGGTTCATGCATAGGAAACAGTGTGGACAAATTACTTTTTATTGTTGCGATGATTTAAATTATTTTAATTTGATACTTTAAAAAAAAAAAAAAATCAGGGGTGATACTTTTTGGATTTCATGGGGACTACAAATCTAAAATTGAAATTAATTCCTTGCATTTAGATGAAAAAACAACCACACATCAAAACGTGATTGTAACTTTGCAAGGCTGATGTTACTCCGGTCCATGTTTGCACGTGTATCTTTATTAATCCACACAATGATTGATATATTAGGAAACAACTATTTTTTGCTTTTAATTGTCGTTTTTCTCTATTTTATTTCATTATACTCATGAAAATAATTATATATTTTCAATTCAATTTCCATTTATTATATTTTCGGTCCCAACTTTGTTTTGGATTGTTATAATGGTGATTTTTTATTAATAGTAAATATGAAGAGAAAATACCATTTTTAAAATATAAAATTACCGTTTTAGACTAAAAATAACTACTTTTAAGTAGACAAAAATTTAACTCATCTAAAGTAAAAATATTGATAAAGTGAATAAATCAATTATTGATATTATAACTAACAATGATTGACTATTAATGTCTATTTAATATCAATCATTAATTTATTTATCAATAATTGATGTTATCACTTTATAAAATAAAGTGAGTTGCATACTTTAAATGAATTCAATTCTAAAAATTATGAATTGAAACCAAAGTTACAATAAATATAATAATTGAAAATTCAAAAAATACAATTTTAGAATAGAGAGATTATTTTCGCTGATAAATCAAAAAACAAAGAGTGCAATTAATCATATGATTTTGACTGAATATTAAGAAGCAAGTATATAGATATATAGATACAATCATTTATTCAAATTCTACTAGATATTATCATTTATCTAATAAATATATTTTTATTGTACCAAATTGTAAAGACAATTTTATACAAAAAATAAAATTGACAGAATCATACAAAGTTACAGTGATTCAGTAAATCGAAGTAAAATTAGAGTCATTTAAATAAATACAAAAATGATATAGACATAAAGTAAACAAACACTCTAAGACAAAATTCACAATTGTTGTTGTGTTATCAAAAATAGTTTTATAAATCAACGATTCAAATCATGAACAATTTTTAAAATAAAATTTTCAAATTCTCTGCTCTTTATATTATTTAAAACTTAAAAAATAGAATTTGTCTCCAATCACTTAGAAATGAAAATAACAATAAACAGTAAATATAAAATGTAAAGAGATAAAGAGAAGTAAAATTACACTGATATTTTTCGATTGATTCCTCTATTTCATTGAACATTTATTAGATATGCAGGCAATTGTTACAAGACTTTTACACCAACCTTGATTGTCTAAACGCTTAGAATCAGATTTCTTGAAACAACATTTAAGATGAAATTTGAACCACTTACTTCAAGATGAAAACAGCATCTCCAATCTTGCAAGATAGCAACATCTTAAGTAATTTCCAATCTAAACCACAAAATACACCATTTTTCATATTTTTGACGTGTAGTCGACTGATACCCCCAATTGCTCACGTCTAGAACAATCACTCCAACAAGAGATATCTCACCCTTGTTGTTTCTAACTCAACAATCACCCCCAACAAGACATATTGTAAGTGTCAAAAACTGATTATGTAGGTCGCGTGAATTGATTTACAGAAATGTGACTTAATTCATAAGTTTCGTGAAAATAAAAAATTTCATCATGAAGCAGTGTGAATCGATTGACATGTATGTGAGTCGATTCAGAAAATCTCTTGGACTTTAGTGAGTCGATTCACATGGTCTAGAATATGCGGAATGAGTTGAACAACTCTATAAGTCGATTTACAAATTTGTGAGTTGATTTTCAAAGTTAAAAATAATTTTTAATGCATTTCAAAATGTACCAACATGTTCGTATTACACAACTAATGTGATGCATGATAAAATAAGAGTTTCAAGGTACTATGTGTGATTCAATGAAAATTCTCAAGGATAAAATTGAGCTAAATGATTCAATGTCTCCTTATGAAATACTTAAAATGAATCTCTTGGACTTAATCAAGATACACAAAGAAGCAACTCAATATTCACTTATGTATGATTATTCAACTATTGATCAATCACTTCATAAAACAAGTGAACATGAAAATAACCTAAATTAGATTTTTTGTGTGTTTGAAATTATCATCTATATTAGGAATGAAAACGTCATGATGTTCACAAAATATTGAAACATCATTGAACAATGAATTCCAACCATCATCTCTTGTATCTTGCAACATCTCGTTGGACACTTTGACTAATTTCATAGCATTTACAAAATCTTAATCACTTCATTGTAATGCATGAGATAACTCATAAAGAATTTCAAAACTTTTTTCATCAACTGTAAAATGAAAAAATCAAATAGGAAGTTATTACTTACATAATATGAAAATGTCTTTGATTTGAATGATCACTTTATTATATATTAATGTAATATTTTTGATCATTTTCTTTTATATATATATATATATTGAGTTGAGTTATATTATTATAATTTTCAGCTACATAACCACGTAAATATTTATATATTTCTTTATTTTCTTTGTGGTGTATTTTGAATCTAAGGTTTCATGTCTCTAACAAGTATTACCACCACAATTCCATTTATCAAATTTCTTTTTTTGAGTTTGCAAAATGAACCCCTTATTATATTTTAAAATATGTGACATTGGAGTATAAAGATATTTCAAATACTCTAAAGTTAAAAGATATTTCAACATCATCTATAACCTCAAAATTTTAATTAAAACATTCAATATATCGATTACTACTCTTATATATTCTCGCTCACTTACATACAACGTGCACTAAATTGCTAAATTTTCCTTTTGAAATTTTTTTAAAGTAATTAAATTAAATTAAAGCGATGTTCACATGTACGCGGGCCCTCTTCTATGACCTCATTACCGAAATATTGGCCTCACGTCTCTTTTACTTTTTTACCCACTTCCTTTTTCATAGTGCTTTGTTCATATTTCATTTCATTTTATTTATTTTCTTTGAATTTGGGCAGAAGACATAAACCAAACTATATCTTTGTCCAAATCATCAGGTCTTAGTCAATTCAATATAGTTGACGACTATCCAAAATATAAGACACAAAAAGATAAGAAATAACATGGCATTCTTCACTTGGCCGATACTTAGCGTATTTACAATAATCAATATGACGACTTACATTGACACAAAACAATATATTCCATCAAGATTCCAACCGAGACTAAGCACTTTCTTTACTTTCATCACTCCACTAAAATTTACAAAAGCTACCAAAAGACAAAAGTGACAAACAACATAAAAAAGTAAACACACCCACAAATCTCTCTTTGTCCTTGACTTCCAACAACGTGGGGTTCCCCGAAATCACCACATGCATGTAAATAATATTTTCTCTTCTCCTAATAAAAAAAGAAAGAAAAAAAATGTAGCTTTAGCTTCTAACTATAATTTACTTTCTCAACCCTCGTGCACCCAATTATGCACTAATTACTAGCTAAGTAATTTTTTTATAGAAAACTATAGCTAGTAATTATAGTTAAACTAAAACCAACGTACTCAATATGCATGTGATATATTCATAGTGTGTCTTTTTTATATTTGTAACTATTTAATTAGTCATAATAAAGAGTAGCAAAAGCTCAATGCAATTTGCTTCTATTGTGAAATCGTAGTCTCTAAAGTCCGATATAGATCCAAAAGTGTTACTATAAGGGACATTGATTCTGATTTTAGACATTCATTCTCCGTGGATAAAAGAAGATTATAGTGCATGGTCGAACCAAGCCGGTTTTTTAGTTCCCGGTTTTCCAATCTCAACCGGTTCAAATCACTCGTGAGGTTCTCTATGTGCCGCTTCTTTCTCCAACGAGACCGCCGAGCCGACTCCCGGTTCGATTGCATTCTCTTTAGCTTTCTCTCGGGTATTGAGTAAACCGCTTGGTTTGATCCTTGTGAACCGGACCCTGGACTGGTTGGGTCAACCGGTTGGTTAATGAGGGAAAATAACTCCTCTAATTCGCCTTGTGTGAACATGGTTTCGTGAACCGGAAGACACCCGAACCGAACCGGTATTTTCTCTTCATGGAAGGACATTGCTACAAGAAAATAGAAAAATTAAAGAGAGAGAAATAAACAAAGAAATGGCTTAATTATTTCCAAATAATGAAATGGAGGGAGGAAAGGAAGGGAAAAGGGAAGAACTGAAGTGTAGAAGATGGGTATTTAAAGAATTAAAGAAGGGGGCAAAAAGGTAAATACATGTGGTCTACCATGCGTCTAGCAAAAGATATTGGAAAAGCTAAGGATGCATTTTTCCAAAAGATAAAAAATTAAATAAAAAAAAAAAAGTAAAAGTGGGTTTCATATGTACGTATGGGTGAGAATTTTTCTTTTAAGAAAAACAAATAATGTATGTACATTACCATCTACTATATTCAATAAAAAATAATCATTTAACAATTAAATTTTAATGTTAAATATGATATTTTATTTTTATGTGTATTATTAAAATACGTGTAAATTGTAAAATATAAAAATAAACATATACATATACGATTTCACATCTGATATTGATTGCCATGCAAAATTAATTAACTTTATTGTAATAAGGTAGCATATGGTGGTGGGGGAAGTGATGATGAGCTTTAATTTATAAATTTAAATTTTGTTATAGTAAAATAACGTGGGGTCCTACACGATGAGAAAAAAGATTGGGCTTTAGCTTAATGACGAAGGATCAATGTTTTGAAAACACATGCAACAAATTGGATTAGAAAAAGTTACCGGATTCACAACTATGCGCCGAAGTCATTTTGGACACGTAAACGTGAAAGGTGAAAATTAAAGCCATCAAAGTTGCATCGTCTTCAATTTGGACTAATCAATGTTTAGTACGTGGTAAATCATACCCATAACAGCGCCAACTAGATATTCTAGATATGTTTCTCGCTATAAATAAATTATAGACACAATATATTATTCATATGAAATTTTCTTTTTAATAAAATTAAAATTGTAGGCAGAAATATTGTAGATAAAATCAATTAAAAGGTAATATAGATACAAAACATATCCGACAAGAAAACAATTTATCATAAAAAAATGTGAGAAATTACTATCAACGAAATTAAAATCAGAATAAAAAGTTATTTTGTAAAAAAATCATACATTTAAATAATTTTTAATCGTGATTATTTATATATATAGTTCAGATTTAATCATTTTAAATAAAGAATGTAATGCTAATCATCTAACTAAATATTTATATATAAGTTGGAAATCATTTCAAATAAAGAATGTAGAGTTATCATCTAACTAAATGTTTATATTATAAGTCGGGCCGCCATATATATCTAATAAAGTGTAGGATTGAATTTAATTTCAACTCAAATTTTTTAAGATTTTTATATCTGATTTGAATTCGTCTTAAAAAATTAAGGTCTGTTTAAATGGATCTGTATAACTCTTGTATCTTGCAAATAAAAAAACTAAAAAAATAAATGACCCAAATAAAAGTGTTAGTTTTACTACATGACTCTTTTCGCCATAATGACATGTTTTCTCGTCTTATCTAATCAAAATTTACTAATTTTCAGCTGCCTTTGGTTTGTTATTTTCTTCTTGAGTTTTTTGTGGTTGCAACTCACACATTTGGCTTTCTTTTTTATCTTTTGTGGCGGCAGACCAACATGTACTTGTGTGTTGTAGGCATATATTAAAAGGGAAGACAAAGAAGTAATAATCTTACCTAAGAGATTTCTTCAGGTTTATACTCATGTCCCTATTTTAGGCTCCATATGTATATTCAACATTTGATATGCGTTCTTCACATTCTTATTTTGTGATGTTAAATACCTTGGGATGGATACATATCAACAATATTACTATTACGGATGACAATAAAACACGCATCCGCGAGTATCAATCCAAATCTGTTTGATTTGGATGGAGGGAGCCCGCTTTAATTGAGTGCGGATTTCCTCGATATTAAATTTTGAGGGCAGAGACGAGTTTGGGGTGGTAATATCCACCTTACACCCGAATCCGTCCTGCAAGTAATATTAATTATAACAATTTTTAAATTTTTTATACATATATATATATATATATATATATTTGATATATTTAATATTTTTTTAAATATTAAAAATTTTAATTTTATCTCTATAAAAAATATTTTTTAATTTTATTATTGTTTAATAATTATTATTTTATTATAATAAATATAATTTTTAAATTTATAATTTTATATATATGAGTGAGTGCGGGTGCGGACAGGGAAACCCGAGTCTCGTTGTTGATGAGGATGGAGCATAAATTTTACACCCGCTATAAAACGAGGACGGAGACGGAGGCGAGTTTTCTCCAATTAGTCGGGTGCAGATGTGGAGAAGACAAAATCCACCCCGCACCGTTGTCATGTCTGTCTAATTGCTACTTAAATTTTTACTTGCATTGTAGTTTATCATCTTATTTTTATTTTATTTTTCAGTATTTAAAAAATGATACAACATAAAAAATATTACAGGATTTAAAAAAATAGTATTAAATTCAAAAAAAAATTAAAAAGAATTACATTGCGTGTTAGTATGAAAGTTGGCAACACATTTACAGTCAGACTCGTGTAATATTTTTTTCAATGTGATTCCATAAAATTTATAAACTGTTAGAACTAACCTTAAACGAATCAGGTAGTCGGTTTTGAAAGCTAAACATGAGTTCTACTGATTTAAAGGTTTTGTGTTTGAATTATCTAATGTTCTGATGGATATGTCTAAACCCCTCTTCATGAATCATGAATGTCTTATTTTGTTTAGACCTCCTAAAATAAATAGGCTTAATTGCAGTTTTGGTCCTCTTATTTTAGCTGAATCGCGAAAGTAGTCCCTTCATTTTGTTTTTCCATAGTTTTGGTCCCCTAAGGAGAATTTTGGTCCAAAACTTCATGAAATTTTATTTTTTTTTAATTTATTTAAGTCACACCATACCTCAAGAACTCATTTGCAACAATTGTACCGGGAATATATGGTCATAAATGGTGTAGTACGGCTTTAAAAAAAATGAAATTTCATCAGTTTTTGACCAAAATTCTGTTTGGGGATCAAAATTGGAGAGAAATAAAATGGAGAGACTAATTTCGCGATTCAGCTAAAATAAAGGGACAAAAATTGCAATTAAGTCAATAAAATATTTTTATGATAAAAATGGTTTGCAAATAAAAACCTTATTTAGTATTACTTAAAACATTACAAATCATTTGCAACAAAGATTGCATATGTGCTATTTGGATTGCGAGTTCAGCTCTTGTTTCGGACCCAATTACTTTGTTGATATTTTGTAGCTCTCGTTGAAAAAAGCGCATAAATAATCTATCGACATCATAATCTAACAAAAATTATTCCAATCAATGAGTAACTCTTTCCACTTGCACCTCTTTTAAGAGGTAATTTATTGAATCAAATGTTCATGAGATTAAAATCGAAAAAGCACGACATCAAACAAAAAGCAAATTTACTGCAAAAAAGGATATAAAAAACGCTTAATTTGTTTTTCAATTTTTATTCCGTATTTCGATATATGTCACTAAGACATTATTTGACGATGCTAAACCGTTAGTTTATAGCAGATAAATTTGAATGATTAAAATAAAATTGTGTGGTAATAAATTATTTTATGAAAATAATATTTAAGTTTATAACTGAATTATATATTATGTTTCTCTCATTTTTATTCTTATTATCTTAATTCAAAAAAAAAATTATTAATTAAAAATATTTTTTTTATGTTATTTTATATTTATAAGTTGGTTCAACATTTAATTTTAACAAATACTTCAAATTTAATCAATTAACTTATTATCTATTTCTTTACTAATTTATTCTATATTTATTAGGAACTAATTTATCAATTGTCCACTATAAACTCATCCATTCTCAACTAACTTAGGCATCGTCCACAATTCTTTTACCAAAGAGAGCTTAAGTACAATATGACATCTTTTTAAGAATGTGATTACTTTTATACCCACTTTCACTAACCTATGTATTGTTGTATAAAGATAGTATAAAGAGTGATGTATCACTAGCTAATAGCTATATACCCATCTTGAATAATTTATTTAATAAAACACGAAAGGAATATTCTACGGTAGTTTTCTTAGCACATTATATAGGTAAAGGGACTGTTTTGTTTTTGTTGGCAGTTGGTTCCCTTTGCAAAATATTAAAGCATAAGTAAAGTAATTAAGTAATTAAGTGGAGGATAACATGCAATTCTTTCTATTTCCGTTTTAGTGAACTATATTTGAACCGTTATTTATTTATTGGGGAAAAAAGAGAGAGAATTTAGCAACTTCATCTTTTAGCATACCAAAGTAGTTTGCATGTGCTGCAAGTAAATTTTAATGAAAAAAGGTGGTAGACTTATAAAAAATAAGATGAAAAAAAAAAAAGTAGTTGGTCATGGATTAGAATAAAAGGGACAAGAGGGCTATCAATATTGCATTGTAATCAATATTAATAAAGGTTTGCAAATATAATAATTAATATGATCAAACAATCAAATCATCAACGTATTTATTATTCGACACAATTTAAGTCACATATAACCTAATTCATTATTTTGTAATAATGAGCACGAAATAACGAATTTCTCAATAATTTTGAATTTGATTGATGACAACGGATGATTGGATGGTTCTTCACGTTTCTACTATTTTATATGGCAACAAATGAAATTGAAAATAATTGAAAAGAGATTTTAAATGTTTATAGCTGGAAGGGTATGAATAGATCTTTGATTTTTTGCGAACGGGTGGAATTATTAAAGGCATTGTCTTCAAAGTGTATGAAAATGTATGAGGGGTTAATAGATTTTGAGTACCCCTTGTACTTATTTTTTTAATTCATTTAAAAAAAAAAGAATTAATTACATTTATAAGCGAGGATCAAAATTTATAAGAGTAAATTCACATCCCTAATTAGGTAAAAATATAGTAAGTATTATTATTATTTTTTTCAAAATTCCTGTTATGTGTGAATTTCTTAATATTGGTTGATTAAATAATTCAAAAGTTTAAAAAATAATTTATTATAAGAGATTTCTCTTATATTTGAAAAATATAGCGACATCTTTATAGAAAATATTTTTATAAACCTGGAATATCCTTATTTTCAATTTTAGAAACAACATATTTATGTTTTTTTTATATATATATTATGCGGCTTTGAATGAATATTTTTAGTAAAATTATTCGATAAATAAATGAAAGTATTATTTAGTAAGAAAAAAAATTATATAATATTAATGTAAATCAATTTTGCACCTATAATTAATAAGAATTATTGATTTTATCATCTCACTGTACAATTTTAAATCTCATTTTAAAAAACTATACAATCAATGATGTCAATGATATTGTGCCGATTGTAAAAACTTTTACATTAAAACCATTTGACTATTAAACTCGTTAAATAATGTAATAATATTACATAAGTTAATGAATTCTAGTTCTATATTTATTGGTCAACTAATTAATATTTTGAAAATCGTTATTAAGTATTACATATATTTATGGAAAAAATTCATCAACATGTACATATACTAGTATATATAAGGACCTCTACTTATAAGTGCAATACCACCTTCTAGTAAAAAAAGAAAAAGTTCAATTGCCTTTGAAAGCTGGACGAATTTCACTAATTTGTTAAAGACATGAAAACGCTCTTTTGTTTTCCCCTTATTTTCCTAATTTTCTCAATGAATTTTGGTATGAATTATGATTCTTGGGTTTGTTTTGTGCAAAATTATATGAGTCGGTGGTTCTTTGATTAACCATGTTTATGTGATCGATTGGATTGTACTATTTACTGTAGAAAATCAGATGATGATGATGATGATAGAGGCAAAACAATGTCATCTATATGCACAATATTATGGAAAATGTTATGACGACAAATCTTGTCATTGTCAATGTTGTTAAATTGTTATATAATATTGGAAAAAAGGTTCACCTTTTGTATCCCTAAAATGGTGAACTAATAAGTAAAGTAGTTGCATTATTTAATTTCTACATTTTCATTATTTTATGCACTTGTAATTTTATGTTCATGTTGAAAATTACTACCGGATAATTAATTTTTTCTTCCAAATTTTAATATTGTAAGGGACTTTATTTTTGTATATGATCAAAGCATAATAATTTACAACAATTTTTTCCTTATTTGTATGAGAAAAACTATAATTCTTCACACAATTTTTTCTCTCACTCTCACTAATTAATTTCTCGTACTTGTCCTCTTGGGATCAAAAAGTGAAACAAATGAATGCGTATTTAGAGAAGATACAAGTCTAATTTTCTTACACGCAATAAACCACTTGTTCTCCATTGTCTTCTATGCAACTTTCCACTTTGCGTCATATACAAAATGAAACTTGTGTTTTAATACATACGGACGTCTCACAATGATGTAGACTCTATAATTTTTGTCGTACAACAAAAGTAGTTTTACCATTCACAATATATTTATTAATATTCACTTTTTTATGTAAAAATAGATGAGATATAGGGTATTTTGGTAATAGAATTTTAAATAAGATTAACAATAATAAATGTGAATAACTAATTTTACTTATATTATTATTGTTAAGAAAAGAGTACATCCATAAGACGTTCATCATGATCCCAATGCTACAATAATGAACTTAATAATATTGTAGAAGGAGCATTAATTTTGTATATGGTCAAAGCATAATAATCTACATTTACAATCTACGTCTATATCTTTAGTATAAGTAAGATATTAATCTCCTACTTAGAACCGTTATTTTCAAATACAACAAATAAAAATAGCATATATATATATATATATATCTAATTCCTCTAATTGTATGCTTATCCCACACACTTTGCAACCAGAAAATAATATTTATTTATTATGTCAATTTTCATTAACATGATAATTAATTGTTAAAAGTCAATGTAACACTATTGTTATATAAAAATAGTAATATAGTTAATCAGTTTTTTCATTGATAAATGATTTTTTGTAAAAAATTCAATTAACAATTGATTTAAATTATTTAATTACTAAAATAGACATCTAAAATATAAATGGTTAAAAATATTCTATGTAAAGGTCATTTAAATATTTTTGCAATATTATTCTTTTTTTTT
>JBBPBT010001185.1:4936608-4970681 GCA_037974875.1 Cicer bijugum
CATTTGTTAAGAAATAAAAAATAAAATATTTATATTAAAAATAATAATTTCTAAATTTAGAAAATGTTGAAATATAAATTTGAACATATTTTTATTTAACTTTTCATATTTTATTTTCTTAACAAGTAATATTAAAATACTTATTAGCATTTATCTATTGATAATACATCAAAACTTGAAAGTAATATTTTGTTTAATTTATATGTTTTTGCAATATGTTTGAAATGATAAAATAAACGTGGAGAGAATAATATAGCTAGCAATTAGCATCCCGATAGCGACGTGTTTGGATTGTGATTTCTCTACATTTCCTTATTTTTCTCTTTATATTTCTCTACATTTTATTTTCTCTTTCATAATTCTATTTCTATCATAAATATCACACTATCATATTTTAATAATTCAAAAGTACACAATTCCAATCCGATAGAGACAAGAGAGCTGAGAGAGTATATTTGAAATTGAAATGATTCCGTTTTTGTGTTGTTGGACCAGTAATTGAATTTTGTGGTTGGTGGCATTTATTTACCTTTTTGACTATCTGTCCCAGGTTGCCTCGTCAAATTCAAGATTGTCCCCTATTGGGTCCCACATTTCATACTCATAAATGGATAGAAGGAATCAAACTTCTTTTTTATTTTTACCACATAAATAATCATTTTAACTCTTTAAACTATAATAAAATATTTTAATTAATTTTAAATATAAAAAACATAATTGATTATGATTAAAATTTTAAAAAAATAATTTTTTATTAATATAATTTATATTATTAAAAATTAATTTAACTGACATTTTGATGATATAATAATTAATTTAATTTCTTTATTATATTTAAGAGCAAATTAACACTGTTTAAGAACTAAAATAATGATAAAAATTGAACTACATACCTTGCGCATTGTGCCACTGACTGCACGTGGGAAGAAAAAGTTACACTGCTCAAACGTGAACGGTGAACCCGTGCTTTCTCACAATCTAAAAATAAATCATTAATTTTTTTTAATTATTTAATATAAACTAATTTCAAGTGTATTAATAATAGATAACAGATTTATATTCTTACTTTATTGCAAAATTTATGTTAATAAAAAAACTTACATATTTAATTTGTGAATGATTATATTTATTTAATACTTTATATTTAACAATTAGATTTAATACATTATTTTTCTTTAATTTATTTTTATTTTTATTTAAGAACACAAGAAATATATATATATATATATGTATATATATATTAAATAAACAATAGTTTATTTGAAATCACTTCTTTAATCTTGATGAGAGTTCGCGTGATTTTAATTATTAAAAAAAAAAAATTAATTTTAGTGTTTTATAATTTATAAATGATTTGTTAAAGATTTTAAAATATAGAAGTTATTTTTTTATTAGTTTAGCCTAATGATAATTATTTATTTTAAAATAATAGTAGTAAAAAAAATACATTAATCTACTTAAAAAAACTTTTTATTTTAAATAATTTTTAGATTTTTTAAAAATTTATAAGGAAGGGATAAAATCATAAAAATAATTATTTAAATATATAATTACATTTAAAAATAAATTATAACAACTAAGTTCTATTTTATTTAGATAAATTAATACTTATTTTCGAAAAAAAAAAAGAAAGATAAATTAATTACTCTACATAAATAGTGTGAAAAACAAAACATTATTACCAAAAATGAGAACAAATGCACAATGTTTAGTTCATGAGTCATTTTGTTCTTTGTTCTCTCATTAAAATGAAACTTTTTGTTTTCATGTTGTTTAGTTCATTCATGTGGGTAATCTTGGATTGATGATATCTTACTTTTTGAAGAGCTTGAAGAGGAAGAATGCTTTGGTGTTAGTGAAGACTCAATCATGTCATTGATGATGAATAATAATAATCAAGGTAACACTTTTTGACCATAGAAAAAGAAATAATTAATGGAAAAAAGCAAAAGCAAAAAAAGTTTGTCCCTTTGACAGCATTTTCTTTCTTTCAACCTTCCTTTTTCTTCCCCACACGCTTCTTATCCTTACACACTTTCAAACCCAAATTTTGTTTATTATAATCTTTTGTTTTTCTTCAATCTTTAGAGTTTCCTCTTTAAAGGGTATGCAACAATGCCATTGTATGAGGATATAAAGATTAATTTTTTGATGGGTCAAGAAACTGATTTCAAAGGTTGTGCTTTTAGTTGTTTAGACACTGAAAAATTGGATCTAAAAATGATGATTTTAGAGCTTCATGATTCATCAATTGATGTTCCTTCAGTGTTTATATGTCCAATTTCACTTGAACCAATGCAACAACCTGTGACCCTTTGTACTGGCCAAACCTATGACAAATCAAACATCCTTAAATGGTTGTCACTTGGTCACAAAACATGTCCAACAACAATGCAAGTTTTATGGGATGATTCAATCACACCCAACAACACACTTAGACACTTAATCTTCACATGGTTCTCAAACAAGTACTTTGCAGTGAAGAAGAAGCTTGAAGATGTTCAAGGAAGTGTTTTGGAACATTTGGAGACACTTAAAAAGGTAAAGGGTCAAAATAGAGTTAAAGTTCTTAAGGATCTTAGAAAACTTGTTGTTGCTCATGCTTGTGCAAGGACAACAATGTTGGAAAATGGTGGTGTTGGTTTGGTTTCTTCTTTGTTAGGTCCTTTTACTTCACATGTTGTTGGTTGTGAAGCTATTGGAATAATTGTGAATTTGGATTTGAGTTCAGAATTGAAGAGAAATCTTATGCATCCAGGTAAAGTTTCATTGACAGTTGATATTATGAATGAAGGAACTATTGAAACAAAGATGAATTGTGCTAAGTTGATTGAAATTTTGTTGATGGAAAAAAATGACACTAATAAGATTGAAATTGTGTCAAGTTTGAGTCTTTTGGTTGGATTATTGAGATTAGTGAGAGATAAGAAAAACTCAAATGTAATATTAATTGGACTCAAATTAGTTAAACTTGTTTTATGTTGTCATGAAAAAGTTAGAATTTCTTTGATAAGTATAGGAGCAATTCCTCAATTGATTGAGGTGTTACCAAATTTGAATAATGAGTGTTTGGAAATAGCACTTTACATATTAGAAATGTTGTCAACAATTGAAGAAGGGAAATTGGCTTTGAAAGAATGTCCAAATATAATTCCTAATGTGGTTAAGATGTTGATGAGAGTATCAGAAAATTGTACTCAATTTGCATTGTCAATATTATGGGCCATTTATAAGCTTGCACCTGAAGAATGTGCTTCAAAAGCTGTGGAAGCTGGATTGGCATCAAAATTGTTGTTGGTGATTCAGAGTGGTTGTAATCCTGTTTTGAAACAGATGTCATCTGAGTTTTTGAAAATGTGTAGTGTCAATTATTCTACTAGTATTTTGATTTCTAATTGTATGCTTACTACTACAATACAATGATAAAAATAAATAGATATTTGTTCATAGTTTCATATATAGTCAATTATGTTCAATTGTTCATATGTTTATGAAATTCCTTTTTTTTTGTCCAATTTAATTAGTCTCATATAAAAATCATGTTCAATCATATATAGTCAATTATGTTCAATCATGTCATTCATATAAAATCACACATCATTTCCTGTCTATTTAGTGAAAAAATGTGGTGAAAAACAAGATGAACTTGGAATTTCTGGAAGCTAGAATGTGGACTAATGTTAATGTTTTGAAGATTCTGTTTAGAAGAAGAAGCAAATATTGTTTTGAAAAGAAACTCAAAAATGGCAGCTTGTGGTCCCATTGTTTTGACTAAACAAAATAATTTAATGAGAACAATTTTTTGATTTATTCAAAATTGAGTCTTATAAGGACCTTTTAACACTATTTGATGTGACCCAACGGGCTGCTATTGAGTGTGGCCCAATTCAAGAAGCTTCTATTAGAAGATAATAATAGAACCCATGCTAAACGAGTGTGTAAATATGATATTTTATGCAAAGACTAATAATCAATGGAGTTGTGTATGATTACAATATATCCTCTTACCAACTAACATAACACGTATCACTCCACTTCTAGATAGTTAGTTGGATTTCCTTCAATAATTCTAATTAGAATTCTAATTTTATAATATCAATCAGTTACAATAATTAAATCATTAATAAAATTTAAATTTATCATAATTATTTATAAAATTATTTACATAATCGATTATTATTTTTTCGAAAGTGTAAAAAAATTTATACTAATTGTGCTTAAAAGATAAACTCATGCAATTTGGAGTAGAATAATAATTCACATATGAATTTCCAACACATTCTCTCTTACTATTATGTAATAAAATATAAAATAAAGATAATAAAAAATTAATATATTTGAACTTAATTTTTTATTACATACATCTATTTATCAATTATATCTTTGTTTATATTTTATTATAGATGGACTAATATTTTAACCGAAGTCAACCTGAGTGAGTTGCAAAAACTAACTACTAATTCAATTATTCAACACTACGTTACTAGAGATATTTAATAAAACACGAAAAAACTACATATAAAACATTATCGGTTGGTTACTGAAATGTTTGAAAAGAAAAGTCCAATTAATTAACTATGTATTTAAAATCATGAAGAGGAGGAGGGTTGATTCCTTCGTTTCTCTTTTTTGATAAGTTAATAATAAATGTTTAGTCATTCGCTAAAAAAATTCCACTATACTTCTGACTCAGTTATAGTTATGTTGCTTAAGAAATTGCTCAGTTAGTATTGTTTTCGTACAAGTTTGAATTTAATTTATTTGTGAAAGTAACAATAATTCAAACTTCAAACGTTATTGAAATGACATGTTCATTACTATTGAAATTGAAATGGTCCTTCTTCTTCACATATGTAGTAGAACTTTCAGTTCTCAATTTAACGGTTTCAATTGAAACTTAATTATGATGGACTTATATATTGATTAGTTTTTGATAGGAGAAAAAACAAACGGAAATAAAAATTAGGGTAATTCATGATTGGACTCAATCCAATCACTTAAGCTCTTAATTTGAATAATCATTGTAATAATCTATTTAATTAATTTCAACATATTGATTAGGAGTTTCCTCATTGTTACGTACGCATCAAAAATTGAATGGTCGTAATCTTGATTTTGTTGAAAAGTAATTGATAATTGTCGGTTGAATAATGTTTGTGGAAAAAATAGCATGATTACTAAAATATTTTTAATTAGAAGTAGGAAAAATCCCCATAATGAAAGGAACTCCTCAAGACTAAGGTCAAATCTTAGTTGTTAAATGGTAAATAATGATAAATAAAAAATTGATTCTAATTGGTTTTCAATATAAAATTAGTTTTTTTAGATGAAATTTAGAAAATATTATTTTGTAAAATATTATTGAAATGATTTGATGGATTAGTGAATCACATTAAAAAAGTTTAAAAAATTATGAATTTTTCTACTATTCATTCCATTTATCTCTAATTAGTTGAGACAAATTTAAAATTTAATGAAACTAAGATAATCTAAAATTCTATAATTTCGATATTCATCATCAAACATTATTGTTCAAATATTTCTGCATTTTCCCCAACAAAAATCAAAAGTTGGCACAAAGAACCATACCATGTACGTAGCAAAAATAAATTCATTTCATTCAAGCAAGAGAAATCAAACCAAAACATATGAGAACCAATCATATATATTGATATTTTTATTTAACAAACAATTATTTTTTCAATAATTCCAATATCAATGTTTTGGATCAGGGTTGGGTATGGAGAGATTAGTATAGATATAATCGAGATGTGCGTCAAGTGTCTTTCTTGCCAAACATTCTTCTTCTCCCTTCCCTCCTTCACAACTCTCCTCAACCAAATCTACATTTGATGATTCTTTGCTAGCCACAACATCCTTCAATTCAAACATAAGAATTCACAATAATCCAAATCAATTATCAAGTCACCAAAATAATAAACGATACGGTAAAATACAATATTTGGATTTTTTTTGTCTCCACTAATATAAGTAAAAATCATATATTTTTAATTCAAAACACACATATAAAATCAAAACTCACTAACTCGAGTAGATGAAAATTGAGAGAGAAAAAATATACCTTGTGTACATCGTTGAGTCTAATGTTAGGACGGGAAGCATAGATTAAAGTAAAGCTTAATAGAAGAACTAAGGTGACGAATGTTGCAAGTTTTGACATTTTGTGTTCTCTTTTATTTTCTTTTATCCCTCACTCTCACCGTTTTATATTATACTCCCTTGTCCCAAATTATTCCTCCCTTTATGACTTGTTTTATAAAATTATTTCTCTTTAATTGGTATTATCTATATAAGGTAATTCCACCAATATAAAAATAATATAAATATAATTAAGTTAAATTCTTCATGTTTGGAATTTAGATTGATCCTTTGTAAACCCTTATTTAATGAATTTAAACTTCAAATGTAAAATATATGATGTCATAAATGCTCTTAACTTATCTTAATTGTAACAATTCTTATCTTATTACGGGGAATTTCCATGTAAAGAGTTGAATATGAATATTTTTAAATTTTAAAAATATTAATCTTTTTGTACCAAAAATAATATACGTTCATATAATACAAACCAACACAAATACAAGTAGTCAAAAATCAAAAAGATGAATTTGCGAATAAGCCAACAAATTTGACAAAACTCAAGTGACTATAATACATATATTTTCAGATTCGCAATATCTAAAGTTATAGATTAAATATATTTATATTAAATAAAAGTTAATCTATCAATTTAAATAAAATAAACACTATAACAAAACTAGAAAATCAGATATAGCAGGAAAGATCTAAGGAGAAAATATGACATGCAAAAATTGCTTTGAGTAGACCATCTTTTTTTCTTGATATCTCTTATTCTTAATGGGGATTCTACCGTGCACCCCACATCTAAACCTCCCACCCTTTTATTGAAAAATATAAATTATATTTTTTAATCAGAAATAATATAATAATGACTTTAATCCACATAGGCGTCTGCCACGTCACCCTTTTATTGACATGTCATTAAAAAATGACAACTCATCATGATTTAGACTCAAATTCTGTTTGGGGGACCAAAACTGGAGACGAACAAAATGAGGGGACTACTTTCAAGAATCACCTATAATAGAGGGACCAAAAGTGCAATAAGTCTATTTAAAATCATGAAATGGAGGGTTGATTCCTTCGTTTCTCTTTTTTGATAAGTTAATTATAAATATTTTGTCATTCGCTAAAAGAATTCCACTATGCTTCTAACTCAGTTATAGTAATGTTGCTTAAGAAATTGCTCAGTTCGTATTGTTTTCGTACAAGTTTGAATTGAATTTATTTGTGAAAATAACAATAATTTTGGTAGATAATGTTATTATATATTAGTAGTAAGGGTATTTTAGATATTTCTATTCTCCCGTATATATACTCATTATAACCCTATTAACTTAATTTTGGTTCATTCTATGTTATGAAACTCTAGAGTGATTGTCTCTTTTTTTTTTTTTTTCTCTTTTCATTGTTAATATGGTATCTAAGAGCTTTGACTGATTTTGGGATCTACTGTAAAGAAGAGAGAGACTATTTTGATAGGAAAGACAACCACCAAAAGAGACTTTATGATGTTTATTGGAGCCTTATGTCTCTTTCTGCTTTATGATGTTTGAATTATAATTGTCTCTTTTTAAAAATTCTACTTTTAAAAATAAGATCTCAGGTTAAGATCGATCTTTACAGTGATGAAGATCAATCTTTACTTTGTAGAAGATCAATCTTTAGTTTGATTTAAAAAACAGCAAGATCAATTTTATCAAAATGAAATCTGATTGTAAAGCATAAAATAAATAGAGATAGAGAGATCACACACGGATATATCCTGGTTCACCCAATCCGGGTTACTTCCAGTCCTCACAACCGTGAGATTTTCCACTAAGTGTTCAAAACAAGAACCTTCTTGGTTTTACAACACCTAGCTCAGATCAACTTTGATCTGTTACAAACTTAAAACCTTTCCACCCAGAAAGGAGTTCAATGAGGTCACCTATCAACCTTGATAGGATTTCTTACAATCGACCCAAACTATATTAAACTCTTATAGTTTGAGTTTTACAATAATGATGAGATTGTTTTGTTAGAATATGCGATATCTCAACTTTTGTTTGAGAAATATATTCTATAATTAGAACTCAGTTATTACTGATTCTAACATAACACAAAGATTAAAAACAACAAGCTTTAAGAATGATATTGAGGCACTTGAGTATGATTGAAAAGAATGATCTTTTGCTTGGTGTTGATTGTTGTGTTTTGTTCTTCAGTTTGCAACTGCATTTATAGAGTTCCAGATAGCTTAGGACAACTAATATGGCCGTTGTAAATGGACCAACCGTCATAAAAGAGCTGTAGGAAAATCTGTCATAGCTTAAGATTGTTCTGCTGCATCAATCTGCTGCATCAAAAGATCGATCCAAGATTGATCTTTTGGTCTGTTATGAAAACAGCTTGTTCCCTATGCATTGTGTCAGTATATCAGCCTTGAGTACATGCTTTTCTGACATGTGTGCAGGCTTTAGAATAGTTCAAATCAGTAGTGTACTTTACTACTTGTAGCCTTGTACTTGCACTTGCTTTATATGAAGAATGATCTTTGTATTATGCCTTTATTGAAACATGTCTTGATTCTTTAAATTCTGGAATGAGTAAGACTTTCATTGATCTTTTTGCTGATCCTTTATGAGAGTAGAAGTTGAATGAGGTTTCCATAATTGATCCAAATATGTGGAGACTGAATAACTTAAGATTGATCTGCTGCTTAAGATTGATCTGCTACTTTAAGATTGATATGCTGCTTAAGATTGATCTACAACTTAAGATTGATCTGCTGCTTTAAGATTGATCTGCTGCTTAAGATTGATTTACTGCTTAAGATTGATCTGCTGCTTTAAGATTGATCTGCTGCTTAAGATTGATCTACTGCTTAAGATTGATCTGCTACTTAAGATTGATATGCTGCTTAAGATTAATCTTTTGGTTTATGATGTTTGATACCTATCTTGTTTTAACACACTCAAATGCACATGTTAAATACCAAAACACTTAGAATCATAATTAGAATTCTTAATTAACTTTTTGTTTGTTTTCATCAAAACATTAAATTGAGATTTTGTCTCAACAGAGACTACTCGTTCCCTTTTGTTGTTCGCTTCAGTTCCTAGTGAGTTTTAGGGAGAAACAGTTCTTACTGTTGTTCATGCTATTAATAAAATTTCATCCTCTATAATATCAGATTTGTCTCCCTTTGAAAAATTGTATGCTTCTACCCCTGATTACTATTCTTTGAAAGTTTTTGATTCTACTTGTTTTGTTCATTGCCCTCAAGTAGAGTGCAATAAGTTGTCAAAAGAGTTATCGTTGTTATGATCCTTATGTAAGAAAATTTTATGTATCTCGTAATGTTGTTTTTCTTGAGCACATCCCTTTTTACTCTATTTCATCTGATTCTCATATTACTAAGAGTTCTGAACTAACCCATATTGATTCGTTTGGTCCTAATGATAACACTTCTAGGGATTGTAATGTTAAAAGTTGCAGGACAAATACTACTACCCCACATGATGACATCCCTCTTGTCCCCCCGACTATCCAACCACCTCTTACGGTTGTTGATCCTCCTCGTTACCCCTCTCGTCAACGTAAGTATACTCAGTTACCTAATTTTGTCTATTCCACTTACACAGCTTCGTTTGCTTCTTTCTTAACCTCTATTCAAAGTTTGTCTGAGCCCTCTTACTATAAAGAGGCTGTTCTTGATCCTCTTTGACAACAGGTTATGGCAGAAGAATTATCTGCATTGCATAAAACCAACACTTGGGAATTAGTACCTTTTGCTTCTGGAAAACGTGTTATTGGGTCTCGTTGGGTATACAAGATCAAAACTAAGTTTGATGGGTCAGTTGAGCGCTACAAAACACGTCTTGTTGCTAAGGGCTTCTCTCAACAATATGATATGAATTATGAAGAAACTTTTGCTCCTGTAGCCAAAATGACCACTATTCATACTCTTATTGCATTTGCATCTATTCGTCAATGGCATATTTTTGAAATGGATGTCAAAAATGCTTTTTTAAATGGTGAACTTCATGAAGAAGTCTATATGGTCCCTCCACAAGGAGTTTCTCATTATCAAGGGGAAGTATGTAAGTTAAAAAAGGTTTTATATGGTCTTAAACAGGCTCATCGAGCTTGGTTTGAGAAATTCTCTACTGTGATCATTTCTCTTGGTTTTTGCTCTAGTGAACATGATTTTGCATTGTTTATAAAGTCTACCACTTGTGGCCGCATTATACTTTCTCTATATGTTGATGATATGATTATTACAAGTGATGTTGTTAGTGGAATCAATGAGTTGAAATTACAGTTAGCCAAAGAGTTTGAAATGAAGGACTTGGGAACTCTTCGCTATTTCTTGGGGATTGAAGTTGCTTACTCTCCTATAGGCTATCTTCTTTCTCAATTCAAGTACATTGCTAACATTCTTGACCATGCTCGTCTTTCTGATACTAGAGTAGCAAATACTCCTCTTCAGTTGAATGTGAAATATGCTCCCTAAAATGGTGTTCCTTTACTAGATTCCATTTTGTATCGTACTTTGGTTGGTAACTTAGTGTATCTCATGATTACCAGATCTGACATTGCTTTTGATGTTCATGTTGTTAGTCAGTTTGTTGTCTCTCCTACTACAGTATATTGGGAAGTAGTTCTTCAGATTCTTCGTTATCTTCGAGGAACTCAATTTCAAAGCGTTCTCTTTCCATCGTCATCCTCATTGGAGTTATGATCTTATTCTGATGCTGATTGGGCTGGTGACACCATATATCGTAAATCTACCACATGATTTTGTATTTTTCTTGGAGACTCTCTTATTTCTTGGAAGAGTAAGAAATAGGACATTGTCTCTCGCTCCTCTACAGAAGCTGAGTATCGTGCTATGACATCCACTACCACTGAAATAATTTGGTTGCGTTGGCTTTTGTCTGATATAGGTATCTCTCTTTCGTAGCCAACTCAGATGCACTGCGATAAAAAGAGTGCTATTCAAATTGCTCACAACTCGGTATTTCATGAACGCACCAAACACATTGAGATTGATTGTCATTTCACTCATCATCATCTTCAGCATAGAACCATTATTCTACCGTTTGTCTCTTCATCTTTACAAATTGTTGATTTGTTCACAAAGATGAATTCCATTAAACATTTTTGTTTTTTAGTTGACAAACTCTCGATACTCCATGTTAATGCATCGTGAGTTTGAGGGGAGATGTTAGATAATGTTACTATATATTAGTAGTAAGGGTATTTTAGACATTTCTATTCTCCTGTATATATACTAATTATAACCATATTAACTTAATTTTGGTTCATTCTATGTAATAAAACCCTAGAGTGGTTGTCTCTCTTCTTCCTCTTTTCATTGTTAACAAATTCAATCTTCAAACTAGGGATGGCAATTAGACTCTGACCCAATGGATACCCGCAAAAAAAACCACAATGAGTAGGGTAAAAACCCGCATAATGGGTATATGCATGGGGACAAGTAGTTACCCACAAAATTAAGTGGGTATGGGTGTGAGTGCGGGTACTATAATATCCACCACACACCAGCACTTATATAACTATATTATTTATTTACTTATTATATTAGTGTTCAATTTAATTAATTGTTTTTTTTTTTTATGTTTTAACATCTATTGATATCATTGGACCACTATAATATTTATAATTGAAAGATAAACGTTTGCAAACTTTTTAAGAATCTGATTATGATAAATAGATAAATAATTGTGATTATATAACTAATAGTTATGTCTTATTAATTGTGATTTTATAATTAAACTTGCAATTTTGTATTAATTATCTCAAATAATATTGTCATATGACTTGCAACTTCATAAAATATAGTTATGGATATTTAAATATATATTGTAATGAGTGTACATTTGAAATGTTTGAGTTATAAAATATTTTGGTTTATAATATTTTATGATTGGATTTACGATATTTCAATAATTTTTAAATTTAATCACAACAATATCATTTATTTATCGATTTTTTTAGTTAAAACGTGAACAATGGATATGAGTACAAACACTTAAGTACTCAAAAAGTAAGTAAAAGTAAGTGTATTAAAGTTAATACTCAAAAGGATACGAGTACAGATATAGATATTTTTTTAAACGTTATTGAAATAACATGAAAT
This sequence comes from Cicer bijugum, assembly GCA_037974875.1. Lineage (NCBI taxonomy): Eukaryota > Viridiplantae > Streptophyta > Magnoliopsida > Fabales > Fabaceae > Cicer > Cicer bijugum. Next base: position 4,948,859 of record JBBPBT010001185.1, read on the forward strand.
GGTCCGTGTTCTTCACATATATAGTAGAACTTTCAGTTCTCAATTTAACTGTTTGAATTGAAACCTAATTATGATGTACTTATATATTGATTAGATTTTGATAGAATAAAAAACAACGGAAATAAAAATTAGGGTAATTCATTATTGGACTCAATCCAATCACTTAAGCTCTTAATTTGAATAATCATTGTAATAATCTATTTAATTAATTTCAACATCTTGATTAGGAGTTTCCTCATTGTTACGCATAAAAAATTGAATAGTCGTAATCTTGATTTTGTTGAAAAGTAATTGATAATTGTCGGTTGAATAATGTTTGTGGAAAAAATAGTGTGATTACTAAAATATTTTTAATTGGAAGTAGAAAAAATCCCCATAATTAAAGGAACTCCCCAACACTAAGGTCAAATCTTAGTTGTTAAATGGTAAAAAATTATTAAAAAAAAATTTATTCTAATTGAATTTCAATATAAAATTAATTTTTTAATGAAATTTAGAAAATATTATTGAAATGATTTGATGGATTAATGAATCACATTAAAAAAGTTCAAAATATTATGAATTTTTTTACTATTCATTCCATTTATCTCTAATTAGTTTAGACGAATTTAAAATTTAATATAACTAAGATCATCTAAAAATCTCAAATTTCGATATTCATCATCAACATTATTGATCAAACATTTCTGCATTTTCACCAACAAAATTCAAAAGTTGGAACAAAGAACCATACCAAGTACGTAGCAAAAATAAATTCATTTCATTCAAGCAAGAGAAATCAAACCAAACCATATGTGAACCAATAACATATATTGATATTTTTATTTAACAAACAATTGTTTGGTTTCAATAATTCCAATATCAATGTTTTGGGCCAGGGTTGGGTATGGACAAATTAGTGTAGATATAATCAAGATGTGCCTCAAGTGTCTTTCTTGCCAAACATTCTTCTTCTCCCTTCCCTCCTTCACAACTCTCCTCAACCAAATCTACATTTGATGATTCTTTGCTAACCACAACATCCTTCAATTAAAACATAAGAATTCTCAATAATCCAAATCAATTATCAAGTCACCAAAATAATAAACGATACCGTAAAATAAAGTATTTGGATTTTTTGTGTCTCCACCAATATAACTAAAAATCATATATTTTTTAATTCAAAACACACATATAAAACCAAAACTCACTAACTCGAGTAGATGAAAATTGAAAGAGAAAAAATATACCTTGTGTACATCGTTGAGTCCAATGTTAGGACGAGAAGCATAGATTAAAGTAAAGCTTAATAGAAAAACCAAGGTGACGACAGTCGCAAGTTTTGACATTTTGTGTTCTCTTTTAATTTCTTTTATCCCTCACTCTCACCGTTTTATATTATACTCCCTTGTCCCAAATTATTCCTCCCTTTATGACATGTTTTTATAAATTATTTATAAAAACAATATATTTAAGTTAAATTCTTCATATTCGGAATTTAGATTGATTCTTTGTAAACCCTTATTTAATGCATTTAAACTTGAAACATAAAATATATCATGTCATAAATGCTCTTAACTTATCTTAATTGTAACAATTTTTATCTTATAATGGAAAATTTCCACGTAAAGAGTTCGGTATGATTATTTTTAAAATTTAAAAATATTAATCTTTTTGTACTAAAAATAATATTGGTTCATATAATACAAACCAACACAAATACAAAGTAGTCAAAAATCAAAAAGATGAATTTGCGAATAAGCCTATAAATTTGACAAAACTCAAGTGACTATAATACATATATTTTCGGATTCGTAATATCTAAAGTTATAGATTAAATATATTTGTATTATATAAAAGTTAATCTGTCAATTTAAATAAAATAAACACTATAACAAGACCTGAAAATCAGATATAGCAGGAAAGATCTGAGGAGAAAATATGACATGCAAAAATTGCTTTGAGTAGACCATCTATTTTTCTTGATATCTCTTATTCTTAATGGGGATTCTACCGTGCACCACCACATCTAAACCTCCCACCCCCAATTAACATGAAAATACAATTTTACCCTTTTAACTATATTCAATCTTTTTTACCACTCAATAAGATTTACTAGAGTGCAATGTATCACAGACCTACATGACTAAATATCCTCGTAAGGATAAGATGAACCAATTTTAAAGCCAAACCTCACATACCTACAATTTTAAAAATCTTGATGAATGTGATAAAAGTTTAATTAACTTTTCTAGTTCACTTTCTTTCATAGACATACCAATTTTAATTTCTTTATTATCACATTCAGTCCCTAAATTGATCGCCTCAATAGGTTCTTGATACAACTGGATTATCTTAGCTTCATATTCCATTAGCCTTTATAGTTCTAGGGGAGGCTCACAATCGTCTTCATAATCCTCATCAGCGTGATTAATTGGCATTTCAAAATTACAAGAATGGGTTCTAGCGTTGTTATTGTCTACATATTTTTTTTCGACTCTGCATTATTTAAATTAAGAAGAAAATGGAAAAAAAGAAAATATGAATAAAGCTTGCCAAAAAACAGAAACAGTTGGAGAACTCAAGATGCATTTATTGATAATAAGTACGAAATTGAAATACATATGTCCTAATTAGTTATTCTTATAGCCTTGGGCATAGCAAAAGGAGTTAAAATACATAATTACTTTGAACATGAATTAACAAACACATGAAACTCGATGATCTTCCAATTGTTGAGACTGATGTTTGGAGGACAAGGGTACACCAATTTGAGGGTATCATCGTCAACATGATCTTGTTTCACAACAGCCACATGATCAACATATATTATTTTGGTGCTTTGAAATGTTTGGTGAATGTCACAAATAAGATTCTTTTGTGGATTTGGTACCCGATTTTCCTAAAGAGTTATCATGCTTTCTCTTTTATCCTTCATAACATTCTATGATCAACTTTGGTAGGTATATATCCCAACCCGTACCTATCCTTCTTTTCTAGTATTTCTATCAATTTCCCAAATTTAACAAAAGCTCCTCTTTTCAACATGGATTTTGTAGACTTCAATGATGTGGTAAATAGTTTTGGTTCCTTTAACCGAAAACCTTCACCCATGAACACAACATTGGCGATTTCTAATGCTTGAAAGGAAGTCCCTATAGCTTCCTATTTGTCTTCAATGTAGCCCGCAGAAGATAGATGACTCACTATCATATCTTCTTCCCTAGATATCATCACCAACTTATTCTTCACTGTACACTTTACAACTTTCATTAGTGCCCTTCTATGGGCCTCGTTTACAACTTTCATTAGTGCCCTTCTATGTGCTTCAGAGTTTTATAACAATGGCATAACATATATCTTGGAAGGGGTTTGATTTAGTTGATCTATTACGTTATACTCACTTTCCTTTATAAACTTCAAAAATTCGTTAGCTTCTTCTATAGACACCATTTTTTTTTTTTGCAAGTTTCTGGTCCTTTCATGGCATGACACACAACTTATTTCCCTTTTTCTCCATGACCTTCATTTTTCCTAAGTTGTTCAGGAACGTATATTTGACCACTCTGGGTCATCCCACCAATCCCTAAAATATTGGTGACATCAGTACCTTGAGGTTTAAAGTTATCACCTAATTAATGATCGACTAAATGGGATGTGACTTCATAACTCCATGATACCACCTTGTTATTTTCATATGGAAAATAGTATGGTGCTTGAATAATCATTGCATTTTTTCCACTATGAGTTGGCTTAGGATTCTATTTTCTATAGAGGATTTACAATAATCTTGGAAAAGATATATTATTTTTCATGCATGGCTCTATGGTCGATACATGATCATCTTTTTTATATTGGTATATCTCTTTTTCAATGAGATTGACAATGGTATCTCCGTGATCCGACAAAGGATTATTCCCTACGTTGGAACCGTCTTCCTTGAAGGTAAGCCATTTTGCATTAATTAGTTCTTGTACTTTATATTTTAGGGCTTAACAATCTTCGATGGAATGCCCCACAAATCCTGTATGGTACTCACATTTGGCGTTTGAGTTATACCATTTTGAGAATGGTGATTCCAGAGGTTTCATTGGCCTTGAGACTACCATTGAATTTTGGTTTAGGTGAGGCAACAATTGGTTGTATGTCATGGGAATCATGTCAAAACGAGTTATCTTCTTTTCTCAGTTAACTAGTGGTTTATAGTGATTTGGGATTGGATTTTGGTTCCATTAATTGGTTTGTTGGGAAAATGTGACATGTGGTGGTTGGACCAAGGGTGGTTGATAAAAAGGTGGTCTTGAAGGATAATATTGGGGATATGAAGCTTGTGAGGTCGCAACCACATATGGATATGGAATGTAGGGAATTTGGGACTGAAAATTTGGAGGTCGATAAGAATTCATAGTTAGAGAATAAGAGACCCTTGGGTTTGCCATTACAGTGTTAGCATCCCCTTCTTTCTTTTTTGTGAATGTTGTATGGGATCTCTTCATACCACTTGTTGCACATACAATTTTGTCACTCCTCATCCCATTTTCTATCCTTTCTCCTATCATGACCAGGTCATAAAAGTTTAATGACATACCCCAATTGGTTGTATGTCATGGGAATCGGGTCAAAACGTGTTATCTTCTTTTCTGAGTTAACTAGTGGTTTATAGTGATTCGGGATTGGATTTTGATTCTATTGGTTTGTTGGGAAAATGTGACAAATGGTGGTTGGACCAGGGGTAGTTGATAAAAAAGTGGCCTTGAAGGGTAATATTGGGGGTATGGAGCTTGTGAGGTCGCAACCACATATGGATATGGAATGTAGGGAATTTGGGGTATTGGGGGCTGAAAATTTGGAGGTTGATAAGAATTCATAGTTGGAGAATAAGAGACCCTTGGGTTTGCCATTACAGTGTTAGCATCCGCTTCTTTCTTTTTTGTGAATGTTGTATGAGATCTCTTCATACCACTTGTTGCACATACAATTTTGTCACTCCTCATCCCACTTTCTATCTTTTCTCCTATTATGACCAGGTCAGAAAATTTTGATGACATATTCACAACCATCTTATCATAAAAAGGCGAATGAAGAGTATCCATAAACATACCAATCATTTCTCTTTCGGATAAAGAAGGTTCTACTTGGGATGCCACTTCTCTCCATCATTGTGCGTATTCTTTGAAAATTCTGTTGTCCTTTTTCAATGAGTTTTGCAATTGCATTATATCAGGGGTCATGTTAATGTTGTACATGTATTGCCTCAAGAAGTCATCAGCCGAGTTTTTCCACGAACGAATTCGATTTTGCTCAAGATGCATATACCAACTTAACAATGCCCCACTCAAATTGTCTTGGAAAAAGTGAATGAGAAGTTTGTCGCCATGAGCACGAGAAGTCATTTTTCTGCAATAAATAGTTAGCTGATTTTTGGGACATGTGGCGCCTTTATATTTTTCAAACTCATGAGCCTTGAATTTTGAAGGGATAGTCACATCGGGAACTATACACATATCAAAAGCTTTGAGACCATATACATTATGTCCCTCAATATCTTTTATTCGCTCTTCTAAAACATGGAATTTCTCTTTTGATTGTGTATCATCCCCAACGTGAGGTTGTTGCCAATTCCTGATAGCATTAAAATGGGGTACTTGAGGTGCACTATATGGAATATTTTTTGAGGGTATAGTGGTTTGGGGTGGCATATATCCCATATGAGGTGGGATTTATGATTGGTTTAGGTTTTGGAGGTTGACAGCGGAGTGGTTTTGGTTATTGTCCCTGGGATTGATGACAACACGCGAAGCATAAACAGGTGGGAGACTATATATAGGAAAGTGCATAGCTGCTGTACGAAACTATTGATTAGTCGGGGTAAAGCCCGATGGATGAGAATGAGTGGTTTGGTGTTCTTCATTTGCAGTTGAAGGATCCCTATATGTATTATCCTTCCTTGCCAAAACATGTATAGCTTTCAGGATTTGACCAACCTTGTCCTTCAGTTGGTTAACATCCGCTCTTATCACTTCTTGGTTTTGCTCGAGTTCATTCATGATATTGGAGTTTGCGCTAGTCCGATAAGAGTATTGGGGAAACAACTTTATTGATTTTTTTTATTTTTTTAATAAATAAATAAATAAAATTTCTATAGTATGCACTAAAATATGAATGAAGATGAAATCAATTAGTTGATTATGATAGTTGGATGTTGGGGAATCATAAGCCTTATGTAATTTTTTTTAACAAGAACGAATTATTAGTGAAGAAAATATGGGGATTGAAAAATCAAAATAACAAATTCTTCATTGATGAGAAAATGAGTACATCACATTTAAATTAAAAACTACATTGACTATTGTATTTTAATCTTCTCTTTTGATAGGACAATCAATCTTCTCCTCCAATTCTTCTACTAAATTTTTGCAATATTCAACGAACTTGTCGACTTTGACTGGAGTATTGAGTGGATGCATTACCGCATCAATCTCTCTTAGATGCTTTGAAATTTTTATGATTGCTTGATTAGCTAGCATTACTAATTTTGAAAAACAATATTTCCATTGCTTGCCTTTATCTTCTAGCTCTTTATAGATCTCTTGATTCTTCAATTGACCTAGAAACATCATAAAACGACTCTCCCAATATATGGTTTCGTCCTTTAGGTCATTATAGATATTTTCTTGGTAGTCAATGTGATTCTTTAACTCACTATAATTCTCCATTTTTGTTCTTAGTGCTTCTTGATAATTTGAGAGTAATTCTACAATTTCTTCTTTGTGTTGCCTCTCATTCATTACTTGACTCTCGTACTCAGCTTCCATTTCTTTCAATTGTTTCTTTAAATCTTCAAACTCTTTTTTTATGTTCTTTTCAGAGCTTGCTGATTTTGTCCACAACTGCTTCCACTTATAGGCCTCTTCAATAACTACATTCTTTTCTTGCTTTCGCACATCTAACTATTCATTTGCACCTCTAAAACAATCTTGTATGTCAAATTTATTTTCTTTTCCAATTTTCAACCTCTTGTTGCTTCTCTCAATAAACTGACTCTTACACGTGTTTTTTGATCGTAAGTTCTCGTTCTCTTGGGAGACTTTTTCTAACTTCGCTTGTAGCTTTTTTTTGTCTCTTCTTCAGATTTTAATAATGATGCTTTGAGTTCTTCTATTTCTTCATTGACAACAAGGGTAGGTTCAGGTATTTCCTGATCACTCGATGGTGTAATGTGGAAAGGCAACTTGATTTCTTGCACTTTGTTCTTTACCCATTGTTGATAGGGTTCTTTTGTAATGATAATTTCCGAAGCCCGACTTATCAGAGTACTTTTCCTTTTCTAATGATCATTTCCCAAGCCTGACTTATCCTTCGCAACATTGGTGAGTCTACTATACTTGTATCGTGCAAAACAAATGCTTCCAATGACTTATCATCTAGTGTTTCCAACATAGGGTAGTCAAGTTGTCTTAAAGCTACCATCAAATTGTAATTAATATATCATTTGGTTCCCATGAGAGGTACATTTGGGAAATCTACGCACTAACATATTTCTTCATTCATCCTTTGTTCTCTATGATACTATGGAATTGTGTCCCCAATAAAGCTAGCTATACTTTGAGCCCATTTACAATTATTTTTAATTCCAACATGATACCCTTTCTTGAACATATGAGACGTGAACCAGTTATACAACACTAGAACACAACACAAAATTGTTCCCCTTTTCTTCTCATGTCGCATATGCAGAGAGTAGTATACATCAACAAGAATCGTGGGAACTGGATTTTGTTTATGTTTGTTTAAAGCTAAGAAGACATTGATGGCAGCAAAATCTACAAATTTATCAAGGTTTGGGAATAAAACAATACCATAGATAATCAGAGCAAAAACATCTAGAAAACTATTCCATTCTTTTTTAACCGCTAAATCCTGACACTTTTGCTCTAGATATTTTCTTGAAAAATTATGAATGGCTCATTTTCCTCTTTTGTACTTCCCAACTCTCTTGTGTCAATTTTCAACACTTCAGAAATTGCGCTCAAACTCGGTGGTTGCCCAATATATCGATAAGGATTTCATTTCTCTAGGGAGTAACCCAATATTTGTTCAACTAATACTTATTAAGAAATAACAAACACATAAAAATAAAAGAAAATGAAAAAAAAATAGAAATAGAAAAAAGTTAAAAATTATGCACAATTAATTTATTAGGCTTGACTCTCCAAAATGTCCCCATTGGAGTTGCCAGCTCTCGCGACCTAAAATTTCGAGTTTTTCTTGAATTCAATGGAGTCGCCACCAAAATTTATTTAATATAAGAAAAATATTGAGAAACCCTTAAAAATAAAAGACAAAAAGATGGTTTTTTAAATCAAATTTTGAGTTTGAGAGTTGATTATGCGTAGGGAATGTATTAACACCTTACGACATCTGTTAAAATACAGTTACCTATAATTAATTGTGCAAAATTAATATTAACTTAAGTATATTTATTTATCCTTATTATTAAATATGAATAATGGTTATTATTATTATTTTAAAAAAAATATGATTTTGGAATAAATGTGTACTTAACAAATAAGTGACAAATTTTTTTTTTATTAATGTGCTTGACAAGAATGTGATCTTCTCCTACATATCTCCTAGTGCGATGGATAAATCAAAGCTACATAGTTCTTAGGTAGAAAAATACAAATGTATTGATTATTTTTTTGTTAGAAAATCGTTTTAAATATAAAAAAAATATTTTTTGTCGAAAATAGTTGGTTTGATATGAATAATTATTTATTAAAAAAAAATAAATTTTAAAACTATCAAGTTGTTGTTATAAAAATGAACTTTTAGAATTTCTAAATTGTATTATAACCGCTCAAAGGTTAAAAAGATGTCACATCGAATTACTCAATTAAAAATAATTTTTTGTATAATTAAAAAAAAATAGTAATTATTCAGACTAAGCTGTCTAGGCCTGGTTACAAAACCTTTTCAGCTTAAAACTAACAAATAGTAATTATTCAGGCTAAGCTGCCTATGCCTAGTTGTGGAACTTTTCAAGACAACGTGGCCACATAAGCTTTCGTTAGCTATATGTGTAAATAGTTGTATTTTCAAACAGCTAAGCATGGTTCCAAAATAGCCCCATTCATTTCAAAACAAAACAAACCCTGTCTCTTTAAAAAAATTCTCTTTTCGTTTTTCTCTTTTTTTCAAAAAATAAAACTTTGTTCTTCAGATGTCTTTTTTTATCAGCCGAATTTCTTCCTCCCTTTGTAAATAAATGCAAATGTAATTATAGAATTTTTTTAAATTATTTAGTTATTTTCTTGCTCTGTTTTTTATTTCTTGTTTGATGATTCCCTTCCTTGCTCATAATTTGAATTTTTCTGCACATCTCATACATTCATGGTTTTAGCCTTTTTACTTTTATTTAGTTATGGTTATTTGCTGAGTTTTTTTCATTTGCAGCTTTAATTTGTCATTTAGATTTTTTTTAAACTCAAAAGTTTATCTCTTTGCTATGTATAATATGTACAAGACTTATAAAAATCATCTTTTTGTTTCTCTAATTAGTTACAAGAGGAACAAGTGTATTGATGAGCATGGCTGGTGCATCAATAGCCGTCAACATCAGGAGAGCAAGGTTTGACAGTGAGCAAAGGCACCAATAGAGAACAAAACAAAGACAAAACATGTTAGAAGAGCTAGCTTGATTTAATTTAGTTTGACTTAATTTTTAATTTATAATTTGACTTAATTTTTAATTTTTAATTTGATTTGATTTTAAAACTGTAATTAGATTTGCATTATAAATTGAAGAGACATAACGAGTTTATTTATTGTAATTTAATTTTTAGTTATATTATTTTTATTTTTTTATATATATATATATATTTTTTTTCTTCCTTTTTTGTATTAATAATTATAAAGATACAAATCATAAAATTTAATATATTATAATAAAAATAAATATTATTATTTTTTTAATTATTTCTAAGAAGTTGACCAAAATTTGAATACAACACAAAACATAAAAAAAACTAAATTCATTTTGAGATCTTCTAGATTGAAAGTAAAATAAGTATATATTAACAACTTCAGTAGGTGATTTTAGTTGGTAAAAGGAACATGGAGTGACAAATTAGTCAAACAAAATTCAAAGGAGTCTTCTCAGTCGCCAGCATGGGATATCTTTTGTTTCTTCTCAGAGCATAAGGCCTCCACACTCCACTCAAATTATCTTGAGCATATATCTTTAATTTAATAATTTTCTTCACATAGACATGATGTTATAAGCTGTGATGAAAAAATTGTGTTAATACCATTCTTGAAATATAAGGGGGACCCATGGTTAGAAAAGTTTTATCTTGTTATAATTTTTTTTTTAACTTCAATAGCTAATTTTACTAAGCATACATTTACATAATTTAATTTGAAAATTATTCTTTTAAGCTAAAAATTTGAAGTGTTGTCAAATAAGGCGTGCAACTTAAGAAAACAAAATAAGGTTATTGATTGAAGGGTTTTATTATATTGGAAATATATTACTTTTGTTTTGTTGAATATCTTAAACATACCCAATAGTCCATATGAAAAAATGTAACAATCTTTAAAAATTAAATAGATATAACAACTTCATAATACTCATCAAATTGACTCTTGTATACATATTTGTAAAGATTTTTTTCTCCACATATCCTTTGACGAGAGATAATTTTGTTCGAAAGACTGTTAAGCAATAAATATAGACACGTCTCAATCAAAATTTAAATAGTAAAAATTTAATTTTTATTATTAAACCTAACTCATTATGATGTTTGAAGAAATATTATTGTCTAATAAATACAAATTATATGATAGTTAAATTGGATATTTTGTGATGTACATCCAAATAAAAAATCCCACAATTCTCCAATAATATGTGAATTTCACTAATATGCTTTGAAAAAAATGTTATTATAAAGTGAGAGAATAAAGTGGATATATACCATTCAATAATATATAAAATATTTGTATCCAATTAATTAAACTAAAAAATTATATAGCAAAAGAACATAAGCCCTTCTAATGTAACTTATCTATACACTCAAAATTCAAAATAAACAAAAAATTCAAACTTATCTCCATCTCTAGTTAGACTCCAATTCAAGTCACCTATTTCACTCGTTTTCAAATTTCAACACCTAGACTAAACAACACCAATAATAAATTCATGAAAGTTAGGTAAAGCTTAAGCTGCCCTTTAAAATATTATGGGTAAATTATTTTTCTCTCTATTTATAAATATTATTTAAGGACTTTTATAAATAAATTATGTTATTTTCACGTTCATCGCATTACCAGTAATAACAAAAACAGAGGTTAAAAAATTCTAATTAAAATAAATTACCATGGGACCGAACACATGTGGCTGAGATTAAGGAAGACATATCTGGCGACTTCTACACACAAATTGTTAGGTTTTAAGATAACAAATTGGTTATATATACAATATAATATTTTATTAAATATAAATACTGAATGATCTCATTATATATTTATTTAATTTTTATAGAATTAGGTTTCTTCATCAACTATTTTAATCTCTTATATTAAATCAACTAATGTGAATCATTTCAATTATTGAATAATTTTTACAATATAGTTAAAATATTATAAACATTATTTCATAAAACTTTACAATTTTCTATTTTTATAAAAAATGTAGAAGTTTTTTTAACAACGACTGAATTCAATATAAAAAATTTCAAACGCCAAAAACTCAAGAAAAAACATATAGAGTGTATTTGCAAAGTTCGGTCATATTACGATTAAAAAATACAATTTTTTTTAGAGGCTAAAACAATTGGTTCTTAGATCCTAGTAGTTTGTATTGCTCATTCTAATAATCCAATTCGATCCAACAGTCAAATATTTGAACTATAGTTTTCGTAACATTTGTATGACTAATCGACTTCGACCTATTTGTTGATTATTTGATCTAAGTCGTCTCTACAACTCATACAACTAATCTTGTTCAATCTAAAAGTTAGCTCTCAGATCTAAGTTATTTATAGCACTTGTATGACCAATCATATTCGATTCAATAGTGAAGTTCAATCAAACGATCAATTATTTGATATGAGTTGTCTATAATACTCAAATGAGGATAAAAGAACCCCAATTTTGATTATGATACAAGAAATCTTTTGTGGTCTTTAGTATTGAACAATAAGTGATCTCTGTTTCGCACTATAATACATGAAATCTTCCTAATAGAATCAAAATCTAATGTGGTCTTTAATATTTGTAACCACAAAAAAAAATTATCGTATCATGATGCAAAATGGTGTTCACTGACTATCTTTTTTTTGAAATAGTCAATGTTATGTTAGTAGTTGTTTATTGTGCTGAGAGTGATAATCGAACTTCTAATCTTCTTAGCACTCTGCTCCTTAGCTCATTCACTCAGTCATCAAACCAACCTTATATCACATATTCATGAACTATTTTAGAATATTTTAGTTATAATCATACTTATTTTACAAAAACTTTTATGAATTATAATCATACTATAATTCAGCTATTATCGTATGAGTATTATGGACAACTTAGACAAGATAGTTGATCATATGTTTGAACTCAACTAGCCGTACCAATAGTACATACAACTTGGATAAAAAAACCTACCGACGAATCAAATAAGATAAATCATAAGGGTGTTACAATCAACTTGGAAAATCGATCTTTAAATCGATTATGCCACATGTGGATTTCTTATTAATTCTCGATATATATATATATATATATATATATTAAGTTTTCTTACGTATGCTTTCATATTAATTCCATTTTACTTTTTATTTTATATAAATAAATTTTCAAATAATTTAAAAAAAATTATTTTAGTTATAAAACATGTCTTTTCACATAGAACGTTTTGGACATATTTTTCACAAACAGCTCAAGAATGATCTTTATTCTTCATCATGAATAAATTTCAAAATCAACTTTTCAACATAAATGTCAGCCATTTTACAAAAGGTAACGATTATCCATGCTTGTCCAGCCACATCATTTCACTTTCCTCCTTCTCAATACTCAACTGATCAATTTATCGAATCACATGATTGACACTCTCTCCACTCACAAATCAACTGATAAAACTCAAAATCATTCATCTCTCTTCACTAAACAACAACTTCATCCTTTTTCTGAAAAAGTTCATCCTCTTGTCTCTTTCATCAGCAACTCTTTTTTTTTTTTAAATGGCTCACACCAAAACAACAACACGTAAGAACCTGAGTTCATCAACACCATCATCATATCCTTCAACAACTTCAGTTCCTTCACCATCACCTCCACATTCATTTTCTAAAAGAACATTCTCTTATTACATGTTTTCATCATCGGAATCTAGTCCCCCACTAATCACAATGGAGCCTCTTGCAACCATTCTTCCTCCATTGTATCTACTCCCTCTTCCTTCAATTAGTTATGCCCCACCCCATCTTCGTAAATCCCTCAACACTAGTTCCAACACTTCATCTTCCAAACGAAGATCAATGCACGTTCTGGCAGGTATTGGTACTTAAAAAACCAAAAATATAAACACAACAATCCATACCATTTCTGATATTGATTCTAAACCTTCACCACCACCATAAATTCCCAAATCACAAATTGTTCCTACATCACAACCCTCCAAACCAAAATCCCCAAATATTTCAAAACCCCTAGAAAATTCAAAATCTCCAAAATATCCCTTCAAAATGATTTCATCCAAAACCACACCTCCTAAAACTAAACCAACGATTCCTAAATCCCACCGGTCTTCAACACTCTCTTAGTTTTTAGCCTCTAAAAAACCCCAAAAAAATAGCAAAGAAAAGTTCAACTCAAGAATGTTCTTCGTCCAAACTCCTAACTCAAGAACGTTCTCCACTCAAAACTCCAAACCCAAAACCGACAAAAACTTCCAAACCAGCAACCACAAAACCCTCCACCAAACCTTCTTTTTCCAAAATCCTTATTCCACCCTTGATTCCTTAAAATATTCAAAAACTCTATATTGAAAAGTGGGCTCAATGACCTATTGGCATTGGTCGATGTTTTAGTTTTGAAAACCTACAAGTTGAAGGAATTTCCATTTAACATCACACTGATGCACTTGGATGGACTGATTTCCTTAAAATATCTTACTATTATTATCCTGAGGTCACTCGAGCATTTTACTACAAAGCTGAAGTATTTGCAAATAAATCCCTCATTGTCTCAACATTAAAAGGTATTGAAATACATCTAGAACCCTTAATCATGGTAGAAATTCTTAAACTACCATATGAAGGACCAACAATTTTTGAAAAAGACTGGTACACAGCCTTGAACACTACCAAAGAAGAAGTGTTTCAAGTATTGTTTATTGATGGGTCTACAGAGTTTTTCTCAGCTGACTTAAAACCACTTCCAAATATTTTTAACAGTATAAGTCAACATTTCATCCTTCATCATTGTGACAACCACAAATTTGTCTATGATAATGACACACTAGTCATTTATCATCTTCTTCATTGCAAGAAGCTGAATATGCCTTACATGATAATCCAACACATGATTGTTGTAATTCACAAGGATTATAAGAGAATACATTGTTCCATATGGTATGATTTTCTCCAAAATTTTCAGGCATTTTCATATTCATTTATTGGCTGAAATTTTCAATATTAAGATCTCAAAATTCTCATCGAAAAACATATCCCATATGAAACAAATTCCCATCATCCCACCCTCACCAAAATCTACCTTCAATTCATCAACCACTAAAAGGAAAATGTTTGCACGCATCTCTGCAGACAACGTTAATACAGACCATTGCCCACCTCAAGAACGTTCTTCTCCTCCCTAACATGCTGAAGAATGTTCTTTGTTTCCTAAAGCTCCACAAAATTTGAATCATATCATTGATCAAGTATCTCCTACAACTTATACACTTCCACCTTTCATCAATCCATCCTTTCAAGGTAATTTACATCATCCACGTAAAATTCAACACACCTATTTGATGTCACCAACATTTTTGTCACCACAAAAAACAATTTCCCCCATATTTGGAATAAGCCAATATTTGTTATTCTAAATTCGGAGATAGTTGGCCCATGTGTGCCTCATCATTCCGCACCTACCAACTATCTTCCTCATTGATCATAGCATTTGGGCACATGTTTTTAGGTTTTTAGTTTGGTATTTTAAAATCTCTTTATAGCTTAGATTAATATTTTTGGCTTGTTTCTAAACTTTAGGTCGAATTTGAATTATAATTTTATTATTTGTATTTTAATTTTATTATTTACATTTTGACTCTTTCTCGCTGTGTAGGTCATAACTTGAGCTCTGGATATTGGATTGACACATATGAGCAGGCGTTGAAAAGATAAAAATTTAAGCTACAACTTATGTGTTGGAAGGAAAGACCAATTTCGAACTTTACTGGGCAGAAATTGCAAATTTCGTAATATGAATTTTCGTAATAATTTTAATTAGTGCGCCACTTGTTTTTAAACCCTAAAGTCCAATATCAAGTACTATATATTGGCAGTTTTGTTTCTTTTCTAAGGACATAAAATTATGATTCAAATTGCTATAAGAAATAAATAGTGTTATTTTAATTTTATGGAAGGCTAATTTTATAAGATTAATCTACGAGTTCAGAGTTTCATCAACACCTTAAGATTCAGGTTACAATGTCAATTTCTATTCATGATTCTATTCTTGTTTATTTGATTATATTGATATTTTGATTGCTTAAATTGAATTTTAATAAGATTGATTAAATTTATTTGATAGAATTTGGTTTCGGTTTCTAATTTAATTGAATTATAATTTTGTGACGTTTGATCGTTAATTGTAATATTTTGATGATTGTGATTCTTAATCCAATCAAAGAAACCAAATTCATATATGATTGATTACGCTTGTTTGATCAATTCTATAGTCAAATAAGAATAGAATCATAAATTAGAAATTAAACTCATTGATAGAATCTGTGATAGGTCTGAAACTCGAATAAGTGGATTAATCGTTTTGTTCATCTGTTAAATAAAAAATTCTAAAAAACCCCTTTTTAATTTCAATTCAGTTATTATTATTATATCAGAAGTCCTTGTGAAATAATTTGAGTTATTACCTATATTTACATTTTATCAATTGTATTTGACTCGTGTGCGACAGCGAATCAAATTGGCATCATTGTCGGGGACTCTCTAATAATAATATTAACCCTGTTTATAGGCAACTGTCTCGGATTGCTTCGAAATTTCGCCAGAAAATCAGAAAAAAAATTCAAGGAACATGACTCTGTATAAGTTGCTTATACAGAAATGACGGTCAAAATCCCAAATTCCTTTATTTAGACCCTTTTTTTTATTTTTTTTTATTTTTCATATACTCCAACAATTCCAAAAAATTTGTGTTGCCTTTATTTGATTTTTAGAAATTTGTGGTGGTATTTTTATATTTTTTGGATTTTATTTGATACGGTTTTCTATTTTTCACTTCAATTTTAGCATTCAAGACGTTGTTGGAATTTTCATAATTGTTATTTTGTATTGCATTGTTATGATGATGCATGACTAGGGCTAGTTCTACGAATCTTCATTCTCTTGAACCTGAAATAGATAGGACATTTCATTTACGTCGTAGACTTAATAGATCTGGTAATGTTAACGAATTAGAGTCAGATACTGAAATTGATAACTTGTTGCAAAATATGGCTGATGCGAATAATAGAACCTTAAGACAACTTGCTGCACCTAATGTCAATTATAATGCATTGTGTATCACATATCCTGAAGTTACTATATCATTTGAACTTAAATCTGGTTTAATACACTTGCTTCCAAAGTTTAATGGTCTTGCAGGTGAGGATCCCCACAAACACTTGAAGGAATTCCATATTGTGTGTTCTACCATGAAGTCTCAAGGAGTCATAGAAGACCATATTAAGCTAAGAGTCTTCCCATTTTCACTCCAAGATGCTGCCAAGGACTGGTTATACTACCTTCAACCAGGTTCTGTTACAAGTTGGAATGATCTCAAGATATTGTTTCTAGAAAAATTCTTCCCTGCCTCAAGAGATGCTTCAATTAGAAAAGAAATATGTGGTATCAGGCAGATTGACAGGGAATCATTACATGAGTATTGGGAGAGATTCAAGAAATTAGTGTCAAGCTGTCCTCATCACCAAATTTCTGAATAATTGCTCATCCAATATTTTATGAAGGCTTGCTATCTATGGATAGAAGCATTTTGGATACTACTAGTGGGGGAGCACTTGTCGATAAGACTCCAGAAGCGACAAGGGCTTTGATTGAGAACATGTCCATTAATTCTCAGCAGTTTATGACTAGAAGCAATTCAACGGTATTGACAAAGGGTGTGAATGAAATTCGAGCTTCTTCCCACAAGAATTTAGAAGGAAAACTTCATGAGCTTACATCTCTAGTAAAAAAATTGGCAATAGGTAAAACTCAAGCAGTTGTTTGTGGTATTTGCACTTCTCCAGAGCATTATTCATATTCATGTCCTACATTCCAAGAAGACCCAATTGTTGATGCTCCTCAAGCATATGCAGCAAATATATAAATCCTCAAGCCAACTATGATCTATTATCTAACAGGTACAATCCTGGTTGGAGAAATCATCCCAACTTGATATGGGGGAATTCATCTGCACAACAGTAACCTAGGCAGCAACAACAAAATATTCCTCAACAACAAAACACTGCACCTTCATTGGAGGACCTCGTTAAACAGATAGCTGTCCAGAATCTCCAATTTCAACAACGAACAGATTCCACCATTCAAAATTTGGCAACAAAGATTGGTCAGCTAGCCACTTCAATCAATCAATTACAAACTCAAGGTTCAAACCAATTGCCTGCACAGTTAGTAGTAAATCCAAATGCTCCCAATGTCAGTTCAATGACATTGAGGTCTGGGAAAGGTGTTGAAATACCAAAGGTACCTAAAACTATAGAAAAAAATAACAATGTTGTCGATGATACTTCGATATCTAAAACTGTTGATGTCGAGCAAAATATACCACTTTCTTTTCCTCAAAGGGAAGTGAAGACTAAGAAAACGAACGAGGCAGATAGGGACAACGAAATCTTGGATACATTTAGGAAGGTGGAAGTGAACATTCCCCTTCTTGAAGCAATTAAATAGATTCCAAGATATGCAAAATTTCTAAAAGATTTGTGCACACACAAGAGAAGGAAAAATTAGGATTCAAATTGCTACAAGAAATAAATAGTGTTATTTTAATTTCATGGAAGGCTAATTTTATAAGATTAATCCACGAGTTCAGAGTTTCGTCAACACCTTGAGATTCAGATTACACTGTCAATTTCTATTCATGATTCTATTCTTATTTATTTGATTATATTGATATTTTGATTGCTTAAATTGAATTTCAATAGGATCGATTAAATTTATTTGATAGAATTTGGTTTCAGTTTCTAATTTAATTGAATTATAATTTTGTGACGCTTGATCGTTAATTGTAATATTTTGATGATTGTGATACTTAATCCAATCAAAGAAACCAAATTCACATAGGATTGATTACGCTTGTTTGATCAATTCTATAGTCAAATAAGATTAGAATCATAAATTAGAAATTAAACTCATTGATAGAATTTGTGATAGGTCTGAAACTCGAATAAGTGGATTAATCATTTTGCTCATTTGTTAAATAAAAAATTCTAAAAAACCCCTTTTTAACTTCAATTTTTAATTTAGTTATTATTATTATATCAGAAGTCCTTGTGAAACGATTTGAGTTATTACCTCTATTTACATTTTATCAATTGTATTTGACTCGTGTGTGACAACTGATCACTCACATTAATACTTCATTTACCACCATATCCACCTTTTGTACCACTACTGCTCCGTCCCAAAATACTCATCTCACCAATCCAATTAATGATGAACAACGTTCTACTAAAATGACCAAAATGGAAAGGGAAACATGTAAAACATATAAGGGAATCCTCAAAATCTTTGTTGTCCTTCAAACCATCATAGATAGGCTAGCTCATCATAACAAAGAGCAAGCTATTCTGAGGGAGTGGATGGCTACCCAGCTTGGTAGCAAGCTCAGACTTGAGCCTCCAATGCCTAATCCTCTTCCAACTTTTTCAGATGTCCCTCTCTTCATCATCTAAGGGGTCTTCACCTTGATTATCTTTCTGATTTAGCTTTAGTTTAACTCTCTTATTCCTTTTTTCTATGACAAAGGGGGGAAAGTTATTTAGATTTTAATTAAGAATCAAAAGTTCTTTTTATACGACTACTTTTGTATTTTTTTTTTTTTGTTTTGAACCACCTTGTAATGATCTAGAACTTTATTGGTATATTAATAAAAAATTATTATTGGTTCAAATGATTAGCACATATTGAGGAGGAGTTTTTACTAAAAATCTATTTGAATTATTATTAGAATCAAAATTAAAATCTAAATTAACATGTTTTGTCATCATCAAAAAAAGGGGAGATTGTTGAGATAAAATCCCAAATTAACGTTTTGATGATAATCAAACAAAAGGTTAATTAAGACTTTTAATTATGATTCTAAGTGTTTTGGTACTCAACATGCGTATTTGAGTGTGTTAAAACAAATAGGTACTAAGCATTACAAAGCAGATCTTATAAAAATCAAGAAAGCAAAATCAGTAAAATGAATAACGTTCTTGACAGATTTCTAGAAAACAAAAAATGTTCTCCACATCTGCGATAAATAAGAATGATCAAATTTCTAGGTAAAAGATTAGATCAATGAAGTGTTATCCGTTTTATATCTTCATCAGAAATATACAAGAATCAATCTAAGCAAGAATTATTCCAGAATTCGAAAGATCAACACCTTGCTTCATAAAATGCATAAAGCAAGACCATTCTTCATGTCAAGCAAGTGCAAGTACAACTGACATGCTGTAAAGGATAATGATGTTGTACCTTCAAACAAACCTGCACACGTGATTCAAAGCTAGTATTCTTTTCAAACAACTGTCAAGATCACAAATATAAGTTAACTCATCTTAGACTAATTCAAAAAATGTTCTTGGATCTCAATAGCATTCATGGTTTCGGTAAGAACAATCTTGCTTTATGACTGATCTTATACATTCACATACTCATGACAACTGACCTACTTTCAACGGTTAAATGAGTTGTCATAAGTTCTCTTGAAGCCTATAAAAAAATTTCAAAATGAAGAACAAATTAGAACTTAAAGTGACAAGTAAAACATCACTTTTCAATCATACTCGAGTTTCTCAAAATCATTCTAAGTTGCAGTTTCAGTTCTTAGTGTGATATTAGAATCAATGATTATTGAGTTATAAAATATAGAATTTATTTCTCAAACAAGAGTTAAGTAATACCCATATTCTAATATTCTCAAAATCGTTACTTTGTAACTCAATGCTATATTGTTAACATAGCTTGAGTAGTGTGAAAAATTATTTTATAATTTAAAAGGCAGCTTGTAAAATCCTTTCTGAAATAGGGTAAGGTAAACTGTGTGAACATCAAGAACTTTCTTGCTTTAACCACTTAGTGGAAAATCTCACATCTGTGAGGACTGGACGTAACCCGTGTTGGTTGAACCAGAATATATGCTTGTGTGATCTCTCTATCCATATCTCTATTTATTATTTGTCTTACAATTAGTTTTTATACTGATAAATTGATATTATTATTTTTCTACTAACCAATAACGTTCTTCTTTTGTAACTAAGATCAAACTTGAGTTAAATATTTCACTTTTTAAACAAGAATTTTTAAAAAGGGGCAATTATAATTCAAACTCTCTTCCTTATAATTGACATTGTTACTTCACTTAATAGTTTGTATTGCTCATACGAATAATCCAATTTGATCCAATAATTAGTTAGTTGATCTACAGTTTCTGTAACGTTCACACGATTAATCCACTTTGACCCAATTGTTGATTCTTTGATCTAAGTCGTCTCTACAACTCACACAATTAATCTTGTTCAATCTAAAGGTCAGATCCCTGATCTAAGTTATTTATAACACTTGTACGACCAATCCTATTCGATCCAATAGTGAAGTTCAACCGAACGATCAATTATTTGATATAAGTTGTCTATAATACTTAAATGAGGATAAAAGAACTCTAATTTTCATTACGATACATGAAATCTTTTGTGGTCTTTAGTATTGAACAATAAGTGAACTCTGTTTCGCACTATGATACATGAAATCTTCCTAATAGAATCAAAATCTTATATAGTCTTGAATATTTGTAACCACGAAAAATTTCTGGTATCATGATGCGAATTGGTGTTCACTAACTATATTTTTTTGAAATAGTCAATGTTATGTTAGTAATTACTAATTATGCTAAGAGTGAGAATCGAACTCATGATCTTCTTAACACTTTACTCCTTAGCTCATTCATTGAGCTACCAAATCAATCTTATATCACATGTTCACTATTTTATACTAAAGACCGTAGAAGATTTTGGTTAGACACAAAAGCTTTTATGAATTATAGTCATACTATAATTCAGTTATTATTGTGTAAGTATTATGGTGTACCAATAGTACATGCAACTTGGATCGAAAATCCTACCATTAAATCAAATAAAGATAAGTCATAAAATTGTTTCAATCAACTTAGAGAACTGATCTTTAAATTGAAGAAGATCAGTAGTCCATATATAAAGTAATGTTTTTTATGCCACATGTGGATTTCATATTAATTCTCAATATTAAAAAATAAATAAATATATATATATATTAAGTTTTTCTTATTTCTTATGTATACTTTTATATTAATTCTATTT
>JBBPBT010001185.1:4975517-4990011 GCA_037974875.1 Cicer bijugum
ATATATATATATATAATTTACTTCATACCGTTGCATCTTTAGATTACGCCAAAATCTAAAAAATATGATATTTCTATATTATTTATTGAAAGCGTGATATTTTGATTAAAAGAATATTTAAAAAAATATCATTGATAACTCCAGAAAAATGAATATATATGAAATGTTAGGTGTAGACTTCTTAAAAAAAATAAAATTAGATTAACCTCGACAAAACACTATAAACGCTTAAAAGAAAAATATTTATTTTGATATTTGTATTATTTTTTAAATGGAAATAAATGCACTTAATTTAAGAATTAAGAATAAATAATTAAACTTAAAAATTGAGTTTATAACGGTAAGGATAGGACTTTATTCATTCCAACTATCAATTATACTGCAGTCCAATTAAAAATATTAAAAATAAAAATAAAATAGAATTTAGAATTTAGAAGGTTGCATTGCAAACACTTTTATATGGTTAAGACAGAAAATGTGTTCCTAAACCGAGGATTGTTCGAGAAGCGAGACAAAGAAAAAAAGTGGGAAACAATGGCAGTGTTATCAGACATAGAAGAAGATGAACTCGACGAAGAACCAGGCGAGGTAATCGAATCAGCACCACCCCACAAGCTTGGAGAAGAGAGACAACTCACTTCTAACTCTCCAATCAAAAAGAAACTCCTCAAACATGGACACGGTTGGGAAACCCCTAACTTCAACGATCATGTTACTGGTTAGTGGTTACTCATACATTCACACTCTTTTTCATTTTTATCATTTAAATTTTCAATCTTTACATGGAATATTAACACCCCATTATGCTTAATTTTCAAATGCAGTTCACTATGTTGGAACTTTGCTTGATGGAACCAAGTTGGGTTCTACTAGAGATTCTGATTGTCCCATTACATTTACACTTGGCCAAGGTCAAAATAATTTAACAATTTTGTTTTGTTGTAATTTCAATAAAAAAAAATATCTTTTTTGTTATTATTTTTTGTAAATTTTATGTGGGTGTCCTTTGGATTTCAAATTATAATTTCTATGTGGGTGTTGTCATTTAGGTTTTTTATTTTATTTATTTTTTAATATCTTAACATTCCAATTCTCAAGAGAATTGACGAGTGTGGCCGAGAGGTAATTAAAGTTTGACCATGATTTGTTGGGTTTGAACTCGGTATTTTCGACCTTAACTTTAGCCCATTAACCACCCGAGGCTTATGTCATTTAGATTTAAATGTGATTGAAAGAAACTGGCTTTTTTTAATTGTACAATGTAATTTTTAAGATATGTTAAATGATAGAATGTTATGTTGTCATTTGATCCATGTAGCCGATGCTACTTAATGGCATAAGGCTTGGTTGGTGGTGGTGTTACAATGTAATTTTTGGTTTAGCTTCTCTAAATTTAGTCATTTACCCTAGATGATAAAATAAGTAATCTCAATGGTTGATGAATATATCAATAGATGATACAAACAAGCATGGCAAATCATTAATAAATTGGAACTTTAACCATGATTCATTCATCATTGGTTGAGATTACTTTGCTTTGCCTGCTTGCATTTGAGGAGCTAAATTCGTACTGCTTATGTGTGTGATTTGATTTGTCGGGTTGACACTTGACAGGTGAAGTGTATGCTGGATTGGATGATGGGATTGTCACCATGAAGAAGGGAGAGGTGTCCTTGTTCACATTACCTGCTGCCGAGTCTGAGGGCATTCCACAAGACTCCAACTCAGTTGTGCAGTTTGAGGTGGAACTCGTTTCTTGGATCACGGTGGTGGATGTTTGCAACGATGGTGGAATTCTCAAGAAAATTATGGAGAAAGGAAAAGGGAACGATCGGCCTGGTGATCTAGACGAAGTCCTTGGTATTCTAACAGCCGCTTATACTTAATTCTTTTGCTTCCCAAATGTCAACCAGTTGAGAGTTATTATACTATTCATTTTAATGATTTTTTCTATTGCTGTTTTTTTTTGGCTTGTTTTGAAAGTGAAGATTGCTTTAGCTTATTACTCTTTTTGGCTCTTTTGCTACTATAGTGAAATATCAGGTGGCACTAGTAGATGGCACCGTTGTTGCAGAAACACCGGAAGGAGGAGTTGAATTCCATGTGAAGGATGGTAATCTTGTTTAGTTGTATGTACTGCTATTTTATTTCATTCAACATGTCAAATATGATTTCATTTTTCATCTCAGTTTTTGTGACCAATTATTTTATTGTTTGAAGGTCATCTTATTCCTAGATTGCCGAAAGTGATCATGACTATGACAAGGGGAGAGAAGGCTGAATTAATTGTTCAACCTCAGTGTACGCCTTTTTGTTCTTCTACTCCACCTAAAGTATCCGTTTGATTTCCTTTCTGCGGTAACCAAATGAAAGGCTTATTATATGTCCATATTAGTCCATTAAAGTTTTCTGTTTTGTTCTGGTTGGTTTCTTTTATCATAGTGCTTTAGTTACGACATCATAATTGGTTTTGATAAATTGATTGCAAAATGGAACTTCAAGTTTAATGTTAAGTCTGCTTTTGACGTAACTATGTTGTGCAAAGCTGAGTTCAATACCAATAAATGTCAGTTACTTTTACTGTTGCTTATATGATAGAAAGTTATGGCATCGTCTGGTCCATGTAGCCAATCCTACTTAGTGTGATAAGGCTTAGTTGTTGTTGTTTCAAAGTCTTCTTGGTTATAAGGTACACAATATCTGGATGCTAGATTTTTTTCCCACTTTTCATCCTTAGCTTCATGAATCTTGTAGTCCAATATCTCAAATAACTAGTTTGGAATTGTTTTTGTATGGTGAACGTAGATGCCTTTGGGGAGAAGGGGAGAGTATCCGGCAGCAGGTTCCATTCGATTCCCCCAAACTCAGTGCTGCATGTTAACATTGAATTGGTGTCTTTCAAGCCTGTCATAAATGTTACTGGCGACTCCATGGTGACTAAGAAGATTTTGAAAGAAGGGGAGGGTGCTTTCACAGCTAACGAGGGTGCAAATGTTACTGGTAACGTAATGACTCAAGTTTCATTATTGATTTAGTCGATTTTAGTGTTATCAATTGCTAATCGCGGAAAATAACAGTTTGTTCAAATTTTATTGTGCAACAGTGCTATAGCACCTGTATAGCCGCTATTTGACAACATTTTATATTAAATAGCGTATCACAGAACATTAGTGATTTGTTCGAATTATACTAATTTGTTTTGGTAAAATTGTCATGGCAGTCAACTACACAGCTATGCTAGAAGATGGCACTGTATTTGAGAAAAGAGGAATTGGTGAAACACAACCCTTGAAATTTGTAACTGACGAGGGTGAGTTTATTCTTATTATATCTCAATACCACACTCTTTTGCATGTTTTTTTTACCCCTTATAACCAACTGTTTACGACTTCTACTACTAGGAAGTGATGACACTAATGCTTTTATTTTGCTGCCTGTAGAACAAGTGATTACTGGTCTAGACCGAGCGGTCGCAACAATGAAGAAGGGTGAGAGGGCCATAGTTAGTATTCATCCTGATTATGCATTTGGAAATGTTGAAGTAAGACAAGATCTCGCTACCATGCCCCCAAGCTCAACAGTAGTGTATGACATTGAAATGGTCGATTTTATTAAGGTAAAATTAAAGAAATTGCATGCCTTGGCTCTTTGAAGAATTGAAGATCTTGGTCTACTGTATAGACTATGGAAACTTAATACATGTTTGGTTTGGTGACGAGTTTGGCAGAATTACGGTGTGTCACTGACTTTGGCAAAAGTTATACTATGAAGCTTCAGCAAAATCACTGTACCACCGTGATTTCGTCAAAGTCACTCGGATTTAAAATACGCACTTATATCATTTACTACAAAATAGAGAAAACAAAGTGACTTGCAATATGCTTTAGTTTCTTCGTGGTGTATCATGTATGTTTCATTTGCCATTACGTACATACATGTATCTATCTACGTTAGTGGTTTCAATAATATTAACTTTGATTTGATTCAAAGGAGAAAGCACCATGGGAGTTAAATAGTAATGAGAAAATTGAGGTGGCCGGGAGGAAGAAAGAGGAAGGAAATATATTATTTAAAGACGGCAAATATCAGCGAGCAGGGAAGAAGTATGAAAAGGTAAATCTTTTACTTGCAATGGCTTTAATTTTTCAAGTTCCATTAATGATTTTCCCAAGTCCATGACTTTGGTCCAAATCCATGATACCTATTTCTTTCTCAGGCTGCTGATTTTGTTAGCGAAGATGGATCCTTTGGTGACGATGAGCAAAAGCTAGCTAAATCGTTGAGAGTTTCATGCTGGCTGAATGGTGCAGCTTGTTGTCTTAAACTGAATGATTTTCCTGGAGCAATCAAACTATGTACTCAGGTAAGAGAGAATCAGGTCATTCATTCGATTTAATAGCAACCTATCTGAAGAAAGTAAAAGACAAAATACTTTTATACTTTCATATTTTATTACTACAGCCCTAAGCTGTTTATATAGAAAAAGAAATAACAATAGTAACACTAAGTAATAGTGACAGAATAAAAATAAACATAATAATATAAAATAAAAGAGAATAAAATCTAATTTCTATTTTATTCTTCAACACCCCCCCTCAAGTTGGTGCATAGATATCTGTCATGCCCAACTTGGCTATCAGTCGCTCAAAATTGGGTCTTGCCAAACTTTTTGTCAAGATATCAGCAGTTTGCTGATTGGAAGTCACAAATGGTAGGCATATAACTCCAGCATCAAGTTTTTCTTTTATGAAATGGCGGTCAATCTCAATATGCTTGGTTCTATCATGTTGTACAGGGTTGTGAGCTATGCTTATTGCTGCTTTGCTATCACAGAACAATTTTAAGGGTGAGTCAACTTTCATTTTCAGTTCGCCCAAGAGTTTACGAATCCATAAAAGTTCACAAATTCCTTGAGCCATTGCTCTGAATTCAGCTTCTGCACTGCTTCTAGCGACAACCCCTTGTTTCTTACTTCTCCAAGTAACTAAATTTCCCCAAACATAGGCACAATATCCGGTGGTGGATTTTCTATCAGTAATTGATCCTGCCCAATCAGCATCTGTAAATATAGAGACTTCTCTGTCATTAGTTTTCTTGAAGTACAAACCCTTTCCAGGATTGGATTTCAAGTACCTTAAGATTCGATAAACTGCCTCCAAGTGTTCTTCATAAGGAGAATGCATGAATTGACTTACAACACTCACAGAGAAAGCGATGTCAGGTCTAGTGTGGGCTAGATAAATAAGTTTGCCGACTAGCCTCTGGTATCTTCCAATCTCTACAGGAACACTGCCTTTCTCCCAAAGTTTAGCATTTAAATCCATAGGAGTATATGCTGGTCTACACCCACTCATCCCAGTTTCTTCCAAGAGATCTAAGATGTATTTTCTTTGAGAAACAACAATTCCCTTATTTGAGCGAGCAACTTCCATACCAAGAAAGTATTTAAGCGCACCTAAATCTTTGATCTCAAATTCTTTTTTCAAATTTTTCTTCAATCTTTCCATCTCAACAATGTCATCTCCTGTGAGAATAATATCATCTACATATACAATTAGAATTGCAATTTTACCAACATCAGAGAACTTCATGAACAGAGTATGGTCTGATTGTCCCTGCATATATCCTTGCCTTTTGACCGACTGAGTGAATTTCTCAAACCAAGCCCTTGGAGATTGCTTGAGACCATAAAGGGATTTTTGTAGTTTGCACACGTTTGAACCAAATTTATCTTCAAAGCCAGGTGGGCTATCCATGTATACTTCCTCCTCCAAATCACCATTCAGAAAAGCATTCTTTACATCAAGTTGGTTAAGAGACCAATCTAAATTCACTGCCAAGGACAAGAGAACTCTAATAGTGTTTAATTTGGCAACAGGAGCAAAAGTCTCTGAGTAATCAATGCCATATGTCTGAGTAAACCCTTTAGCAACCAAGCGTGCCTTGTATCTTTCAACTGTGTTATCAGAATTATATTTCACAGTAAATACCCATTTACAGCCAACAGTATTCTTTCCTGTAGGTAACGTCATGACTCTCCAAGTTTGATTCTTCTCAAGAGCTCTCATCTCCTCAAGAACAACTTCCTTCCACTTTGGAATTTTTAGAGCCTCCTGTATATTTTTTGGAATTTCTACAGTAGACAACTTAGAGGTAAATGCAGCAAATGAAGAAGACAATTTTGAGTATGACACATAATTAGACAAAGGATATTTAGTGCATGATCTAACAGGTTTTCTAATTGCAATAGGAAGGTCTATATCAGGATACTCGACATGACTCTTAAGAATAGAAGAAGACTTACCTGTATCAAGATGATGTGTTGGATTATCTATTGGTTCAGAATCTTGGAAGGGTCGGAGAATGGGTCCTTCATTTCTCTGTTTATGGTTTCTTCTTTCAAAGACATTTCCCTTCCAAGTAGGGCCAATTGTAGTACACCTGCTTTGTGTCTCTTTATCTGAATCATTATGTTGTGGCATTTCAGATGGTCCTTCATTATTATTAAGATCAAGAATTTTATCATTGTGATTTAGATTTGAAATTGTTGCCCCCGAATCTGTCGAAACCTCATTCATAAGTGGATTGAGTTCCAATATAGATTCTTGGGCATTTTCTTTTGGTGCATCAATATAAGTCTCAGAATTTGTTGACAACACTACATCACTTAAAGTAATGATGTTTTCAAAAGTAAAAGATGAATCTTCCTTAAAATTTCCCCCCTTAAGATGAATGTCAGTAAAAAATGGTTGATTTTCAACAAAAGTAACATCCATGGTTACAAAAATTCTTTTTGATTTTGGTTCAAAACACCGATACCCCTTTTGAGTTGGAGAGTAACCGGTAAACACACATTTTATTGCTCGTGGATCGAGTTTGTCAAGGTGTTTATGTTCATGAACAAAAGCAGTGCAACCAAAAACTTTTAGTGGCAAATCAGCAGAGACATTAGTCAAAGGAAAATAATTTCGAAAAACATCAAGAGGTGTACGAAAATCTAAAACTTTAGATGGCATTCGATTAATTAAATATGATGCAGTTAAAACAGCTTCACCCCACAAATATTTTGGAACCTTATTTGCAAATAGTAAAGCTCTAGCAACCTCAAGAAGATGCCTATTCTTTCTCTCTGCAATTCCATTTTGTTGGGGTGTATTAACACAAGAACTTTGATGAATAACCCCATTTGCAAGAAAAAAATCAGACAAAAGTATATTAAAATATTCTTTACCATTGTCACTTCTGAAGACTTGAATATCTGTTTGGTATTGAGTTTGCACCATTTTAAAGAAATTTTTGACAACCTGTCCAACTTCCGATTTTTCTTTCAATAAATAAACCCAACAAATTCTAGTATGATCATCAATAAAAGTTATAAACCATTTTTTATTAGAAAAGGTGTTTATTCTATTAGGACCCCAAACATCACTATGAATAACTGCAAACGGTTTTGATTGTTTATATGGTTGTGTAGAAAAAGAAGAACGGTGATGTTTAGCAAATTCACAAGTTTCACAATGAAATAAAGACGGATCCTTCTTAGAAAATAATTTAGGAAATAAATGTTTCAAATACGGAAAACTAGGATGTCCTAACCGTAAATGCCATAACATAATATCATCATTATTAGAAGAAACAAAAGTAGATTCAAAGCAGGTACTTGTTTTTTGTTGGTCTTTGAAATCGAGTCCATTTTCAAGATAATAGAGTCCTCCACTTTCCTTAGCATTGCCAATCATCTTCCCCGTGCTCAAATCCTTAAAAGTGCAATGAGAATGAAAGAAGTTAGCTTGACAATTTATATCCTTTGTTAATTTAGTAATGGATAACAGATTACATGATAAATTAGGAACATGTAAGACATCTTTTAAGGTTAACTTAGGTGACAAAATAACAGAACCTTTCCCTGCAATGGCTGAAAGAGAGCTATCTGCAATTTTAATTTTGTGGTTACCTGCACAAGGACTATAAGAAGAAAATAGACTCGACTCCCCAGTCATATGATCAGTAGCACCAGAATCGATAATCCAAGTATGGCTGGGAGTGACACTAAGTAGAGCAGTATTTGGAAAATTACCTCTTTGAGCTATAGAGCAAGAAGAAGTTTGAGACTCAAGAAGTTTGTACAATTGATCTAACTGTTCCTTGGTGAAAGGAGATGGGCTTGAAGGAGACTGCTTCTCTTGATCAGATGTACCAGTTTGGAGTGCATGACCTTCGTTTCTTTCTTTTTTCTTCCAATTTAGAGGTTTTCCATGGAGCTTCCAACATGTATCACGTGTGTGCCCTGGACGTTTGCAATGTTCGCACCATGGTTTCTTGCCAACGCTCTTCCCGTCTTCATTTTTAGTGACTAGGGCAGAGCTTTCAACCTCACCAACAGAAGGTGACTTACCCATCATAACACCTTGTCTCGCCTCTTCTCTTCTCACTTCTGAGAACGCTTCCCGAAGTGATGGCAATGGGATCTTTCCCAATATTCTGCCTCGGACTTCATCAAGCCGCTTATTAAGCCCAACCAAGAACATGAATACACGGTCATTCTCCTGTCTCTTAAGAAACAAAACACTGTCCTCACAGCACTTCCAATGATCATCATAGCATAGATCCAATTCTTGCCATAGTGTCATCAATTCATTATAATAGGTAGTGACATCTCTATCTCCTTGTTTGGCATGCCACAATCGTGATTTGAGATCGAAAATTTGAGCTGAATTATGAACATCAGAATATGTTTCTTTGACAGCCTCCCAAACTTCCTTCGCAGTAGGCAAAAACATAAAAGGTTTTTTGATTGTTGATTCCATATTACTCAGCAGCCAAACAATAATAACAGAGTTCTCAGATTTCCAAAACCTGTAATTCGGATCAGTTGTGGCAGGCATTTGCACCTCTCCTGTTAGGAAACCAAATATGCCTTTACCATCTAAAATCAATCTTGCGGTTTGGGACCATTCAACATAATTTTTTCCGTTTAGTTGCTGGATTTCAACCTTGAGGGCATTAGAAGTTCCCTCATGGCCAAAAAAGTTGTTGGAAAAACCATTCTCGCTGCCTGGGCCGCTGCCATTGCCGACTGTGCCGCTGCCATTGCCGATTGTGCCGCTGCCATTGCCGATTGGGCCACTGCCACCTGTGCCATTGCTACTGCCGCCTGGGGTGTTGCCTAAATTGTCGGCGTTGTTGACTACTTCTGAGTTTTTACCCAAACCATCGTTGTCGCCGCTACCCATGAGGGCTACCTTCCATGGGGTACTGTGCCATAGCTCAGTTGGTTGGAGCGCCAAACCCTGATTGTGGAAGGGTTGGAGCGCCAAACCCTAATGGATTGTGGAAAGGTTTACAGAACCCTAACCAGAGCTCTTGATACCATGAAGAAAGTAAAAGACAAAATACTTTCATATTTTATTACTACAGCCCTAAGCTGTTTATATAGAAAAAGAAATAACAATAGTAACACTAAGTAATAGTGACAGAATAAAAATAAACATAATAATATAAAATAAAAGAGAATAAAATCTAATTTCTATTTTATTCTTCAACACCCCCCCTCAAGTTGGTGCATAGATATCTGTCATGCCCAACTTGGCTATCAGTCGCTCAAAATTGGGTCTTGCCAAACTTTTTGTCAAGATATCAGCAGTTTGCTGATTGGAAGTCACAAATGGTAGGCATATAACTCCAGCATCAAGTTTTTCTTTTATGAAATGGCGGTCAATCTCAATATGCTTGGTTCTATCATGTTGTACAGGGTTGTGAGCTATGCTTATTGCTGCTTTGCTATCACAGAACAATTTTAAGGGTGAGTCAACTTTCATTTTCAGTTCGCCCAAGAGTTTACGAATCCATAGGAGTATCTGCTGATCTACACCCACTCATCCCAGTTTCTTCCAAGAGATCTAAGATGTATTTTCTTTGAGAAACAACAATTCCCTTATTTGAGCGAGCAACTTCCATACCAAGAAAGTATTTAAGCGCACCTAAATCTTTGATCTCAAATTCTTTTTTCAAATTTTTCTTCAATCTTTCCATCTCAACAATGTCATCTCCTGTGAGAATAATATCATCTACATATACAATTAGAATTGCAATTTTACCAACATCAGAGAACTTCATGAACAGAGTATGGTCTGATTGTCCCTGCATATATCCTTGCCTTTTAACCGACTGAGTGAATTTCTCAAACCAAGCCCTTGGAGATTGCTTGAGACCATAAAGGGATTTTTGTAGTTTGCACACGTTTGAACCAAATTTATCTTCAAAGCCAGGTGGGCTATCCATGTATACTTCCTCCTCCAAATCGCCATTCAGAAAAGCATTCTTTACATCAAGTTGGTTAAGAGACCAATCTAAATTCACTGCCAAGGACAAGAGAACTCTAATAGTGTTTAATTTGGCAACGGGAGCAAAAGTCTCTGAGTAATCAATGCCATATGTCTGAGTAAACCCTTTAGCAACCAAGCGTGCCTTGTATCTTTCAACTGTGTTATCAGAATTATATTTCACAGTAAATACCCAAGCGTGCCTGGTGATGTTTAGCAAATTCACAAGTTTCACAATGAAATAAAGACGGATCCTTCTTAGAAAATAATTTAGGAAATAAATGTTTCAAATACGAAAAACTAGGATGTCCTAACCGTAAATGCCATAATATAATATCATCATTATTAGAAGAAACAAAAATAGATTCAAAGCAGGTACTTGTTTTTTGTTGGTCTTTGAAATCGAGTCCATTGTCAAGATAATAGAGTCCTCCACTCTCCTTAGCATTGTCAATCATCTTCCCCGTGCTCAAATCCTTAAAAGTGCAATGAGAATGAAAGAAGTTAGCTTGACAATTTATATCCTTTGTTAATTTAGTAATGGATAACAGATTACATGATAAATTAGGAACATGTAAGACATCTTTTAAGGTTAACTTAGGTGACAAAATAACAGAACCTTTCCCTGCAATGGCTGAAAGAGAGCCATCTGCAATTTTAATTTTGTGGTTACCTGCACAAGGACTATAAGAAGAAAATAGACTCGACTCCCCAGTCATATGATCAGTAGCACCAGAATCGATAATCCAAGTATGGCTGGGAGTGACACAAAGTAGAGCAGTATTTGGAAAATTACCTCTTTGAGCTATAGAGCAAGAAGAAGTTTGAGACTCAAGAAGTTTGTACAATTGATCTAACTGTTCCTTGGTGAAAGGAGATGGGCTTGAAGGAGACTGCTTCTCTTGATCAGATGTACCAGTTTGGAGTGCATGACCTTCGTTTCTTTCTTTTTTCTTCCAATTTAGAGGTTTTCCATGGAGCTTCCAACATGTATCACGTGTGTGCCCTGGACGTTTGCAATGTTCGCACCATGGTTTCTTGCCAACGCTCTTCCCGTCTTCATTTTTAGTGACTAGGGCAGAGCTTTCAACCTCACCAACAGAAGGTGACTTACCCATCATAACACCTTGTCTCGCCTCTTCTCTTCTCACTTTTGAGAACGCTTCCCGAAGTGATGGCAATGGGATCTTTCCCAATATTCTGCCTCGGACTTCATCAAGCCGCTTATTAAGCCCAACCAAGAACATGAATACACGGTCATTCTCCTGTCTCTTAAGAAACAAAACACTGTCCTCACAGCACTTCCAATGATCATCATAGCATAGATCCAATTCTTGCCATAGTGTCATCAATTCATTATAATAGGTAGTGACATCTCTATCTCCTTGTTTGGCATGCCACAATCGTGATTTGAGATCGAAAATTTGAGCTGAATTATGAACATCAGAATATGTTTCTTTGACAGCCTCCCAAACTTCCTTCGCAGTAGGCAAAAACATAAAAGGTTTTTTGATTGTTGATTCCATATTACTCAGCAGCCAAGCAATAATAACAGAGTTCTCAGATTTCCAAAACCTGTAATTCGGATCAGTTGTGGCAGGCATTTGCACCTCTCCTGTTAGGAAACCAAATATGCCTTTACCATCTAAAATCAATCTTGCGGTTTGGGACCATTCAACATAATTTTTTCCGTTTAGTTGCTGGATTTCAACCTTAGGGCATTAGAAGTTCCCTCATGGCCAAAAAAGTTGTTGGAAAAACCATTCTGGCTGCCTGTGCCGCTGCCATTGCCGACTGTGCCGCTGCCATTGCCGATTGTGCCGCTGCCATTGCCGATTGGGCCACTGCCACCTGTGCCATTGCTACTGCCGCCTGGGGTGTTGCCTAAATTGTCGGCGTTGTTGACTACTTCTGAGTTTTTACCCAAACCATCGTTGTCGCCGCTACCCATGAGGGCTACCTTCCATGGGATACTGTGTGCCATAACTCAGTTGGTTGGAGCGCCAAACCCTGATTGTGGAAGGGTTGGAGCGCCAAACCCTAATGGGTTGTGGAAAGGTTTACAGAACCCTAACCAGAGCTCTTGATACCATGAAGAAAGTAAAAGACAAAATACTTTTATACTTTCATATTTTATTACTACAGCCCTAAGCTGTTTATATAGAAAAAGAAATAACAATAGTAACACTAAGTAATAGTGACAGAATAAAAATAAACATAATAATATAAAATAAAAGAGAATAAAATTTAATTTCTATTTTATTCTTCAACACTATCTCTTTTTCTTTTCTGCCCGAGTTATTATAAGTGTAGCTTCCATATCACAGTTGTTACTCTTTTCATCAGGTGCTTGATGTTGAGTTTCACAATGTAAAAGCTTTATATAGACGAGCACAGGCATATATAGAGACCGGAGACTTTCTTTTGGCAGATGTTGACATCAAGAAAGCTCTTGAGGTGGATCCACAAAACAGGTACCTAAAATGGTTGGTTTGATTCTCCTAAAAAATTCATCGCTGGCTTAAAAGCTTATCATTATAGAAACATGGTTTTTCATTTTGGTTCAGGGAGGTAAAGGTACTGAAGATGAAATTGAAGCAACTTCAAGCTGACAGTGACAAAAAAGATGCTAAACTGTATGAAAATATGTTTCCACGTAAATTGAAGGACTCGTGCATGGCAGTAAAGGTGATTAGTATTTACTAAGACTTGATCGCTCTTTTTTTCCCCTGGTTATTTATCGGTCCTTCTGCTTTATGTGAGTGGTATCTTGATTTGATACAAAACTGAACCCTATCGATATGAATCTCTAGAGTGTATCTATTTTGGAAACGAGTCATATTTCAAATTCTGGTTAACTACGATGAATCTCAATTCATTTTTATGAATCACGAAATGTAGCTAGTCACGTTTTTTTGTCAAATCACTAGGTCACTGGTTCGTTGGTCGGTGACTTGTATATTAAATTATTTTGACGTTCATAATTTTATTTTATTGGTAATGCATCTTGTGATTCATAATAAGATTCGATTCACGATTCCAAAAACAGGTCTTCAGATTCATCATTTGAATCTCAATTTGATAACCATGGTTTTGGCCTTTCCAATTTTTATTGTTATGCTCTGTTGACTGTTTATAACTCTTCTGAAGCAGAGATTGAAGGTTGAGAAAGAAGAGAGAGGATGAGGTGGTAAAAATGGAAATGGACAATGTTGCTGACAGCTCATCTCCTTCTGATGGTGGTTTAATTATTGAACCTGTATAGTTTACTTTATGATAATGCTTCTAACAAAATAGATATATACAATATTTAGTAGATGGTATGGTAGTTGCATATTCAAATTCCATTGAAAGTTTACATGTTAGAGTTATGACAAACTATACACACCAAACTCACCTGCGAGTCAAAGAAAAAGGGATAGTGTCCTATCTTATTTGAATAATTATGCAACATCATTATCTCTTAAATCACACGCACATTTGTTATACTATACACGGTTTTATTTAATTCTCTCGTTTAAAAATAATTCATGTTATTAACCATGCGAGTCACAAATATGGTTGCATTAAAAATTCAACAACTTTCATTCAAATTCTAAATTTTATACTCTTTGTATTTGCCACACTCACACATACATTACATTATATTTAATTATTATTTATTAATATAATATTCTAAATCTTTATATCTTCAGATTTCACACAAAATATACCCTACTTATAGTCTAGTCTTTTAAGCTAATCATTATACATTATATTATTTTAGCTTTGTTTAACCCATCTTGACACTATTTTTATTTTCTTTCTACTTTTCGATCACTATATGCATGTACAGACACCTATGTACTAACTAGCTTTGCACACAATCACGATATATTATAAACTATTTTTTGGTAGAAACTAAATTGTTATTTAGGTAAAAGTAAAAATAGAATCAATATTTTATTTCATGACTAAAACTAAATACTTTTTTCAAAAACATAATATTTTTTATAAACATAATTAACAATATCATAAACATACGGTATGATCTATCTCATAACTAACGGCTAAATTATATTTGCGATCCCTTAACTTAATTTCAAATAATGTTTTAGTCATTTATTTTTTTTTTTCCGAGTTGGTCTTTTATTTTAATTTTAAGTGACAATTTAATATTTTAAAATTTTAAC
>JBBPBT010001185.1:4990275-5007820 GCA_037974875.1 Cicer bijugum
AAAAAAAGACTAAAACGTTACCTGAAATTAAGTTAAAGGACCACATATGTAATTTAGTCAATTTAATGCATGTATTTTAATTGCTTAAAAGAAAACATGAATAAATTTACTATTTCACAAAACATATATTTTGGAGGAGTATGCATTTGTTGGACGCTTAAATGAAGAAGAAAAAAAGCATGTGCATGACTTAACAAAATATAATGTTGCACCGAGGCATATATTACTCTCATTGCAAGATCGAGATAAGAACAATGTTACTAAGATCTCACAAATATATAAACAGATGAGCATGATTCGATTGAATGAAGAAGAAAAAAGGACCACAGATGTAATTTAGCCAATTTAATGTAGGTATTTTAATTGCTTAAAAGAAAACATGAATAAATTTACTATTTCACAAAACAGATATTTTGGAGGAGCATGCATTTGTTGGACGCTTAAATGAAGAAGAAAAAAAAGCATGTGCATGACTTAACAAAAATATAATGTTGCACCGAGACATATATTACTCTCATTGCAAGATCGAGATAAGAACAATGTTACTAAGATCTCACAAATATATAAACAGATGAGCATGATTTGATTGCACATTGAGGGGTAATAGTACAAATTTCCTCAAGGTATCGTTTTAGAAAAGTTTATATGATGAAGAGCATGAACACATAAATCAATTTTATCAGAGATTGAATACATTTGTATCCAGAGAAACATCGCTAAAGAATACGAGAAAGTTGAGTACTGACAAATCTGAATATGGGTGTTATATCAGAAGAACATACGGGTTACCTTGTGCTTGTAAATTGACAAATATAAATTGATGGGTGAACCGATTCCTCTAGATTTTGTACGTATTCAATTGAGAAAATTAAGTATGGAATGTGAACTCACCCAAGACATAGAAGATGAATCAGAGTTGGATATGTATACTAAGATAAATGCCTTATAGAAACGCTTTCGATCACTTAATGTTAAAACGAGTGTTAAAGTGCGTGAACTTGCTTTTCCTACTACAAATTTAATGTGTCCACCATTGAAGGCTTCTCCTGCTAATATATAGTCATATTGAAGGCTTCTCCTGCTGATAGATAGTTACATATATGATAAATCTATGATCATGATCTCCTTCATCATCGTCTTCAATTATCATTAGTCTTCTTCTCCTTGAAGTTGTCAGTCAAATCCTCTATAGAGGATTCATCGCGGATGATGTAGAAGTATTAGTGTCACGTGTAATTCATATGATTTTGCCTCCTCTTCCTGGTGCGTCCATTGAAAATTAAAAAATATAAAGCGATAAATCACAATTAGTTATAAAATTATAATTAATTAAAATAAAAAAATAATAATATAACTTCTGAAGAACTTGAGGTTCAAGTTCTCCGGTAACTACCGAAAATGTTACACCTCAAGTTTCCTGGAAGTGGTTTATGTACTAGAGATGTTCAAAAAAGATTTTCGAAAGAAGCATCTGTATCACGAATAACTTCAAAAAAAATTTACGGAAGAGACTTTTGTACTTGAGAGGTTGAAAAAAATTATCCGGAAGATAGCTTTTGTACCGAGAAACTTGAACCAAGTTTTTTGCGGTGCATATTGTTTACAGAAAAAGTTGGAGTTTAATTATTTAAACGAGGACAAAATTGTCGTTTCATTCTTTATTTGGGGGTATAGGTATAATTAGGGGGTATGGGTAATTTTTTTTTTTTTAAAAAAGAATTGGGCTTCGAAATGAGAAAACCCATAATATAAAGTCTCTCCCCATCCGCGCTTAAACCTCAAAAACAAACCTAACTATGGCCGTCTTGATGTCACTCAGAAGTTTGAGTCCCTAAAAAATTCATTTCACTCTTCACTCTCTCACTTCATTCACACCGCCTCCATGGACAAGATCAAAGTTAAGTACCAACTTCAAAATGAAGATTATAAAC
Organism: Cicer bijugum; assembly: GCA_037974875.1. Lineage (NCBI taxonomy): Eukaryota > Viridiplantae > Streptophyta > Magnoliopsida > Fabales > Fabaceae > Cicer > Cicer bijugum. The sequence continues at coordinate 4,992,207 of JBBPBT010001185.1, forward strand.
CTTCACCTGTAACCGCTTTAGCCACCAGCGTTGATGGTTCACGCGTCGCTGCATCGCGTGAAGACGGTTCTTTAGAGCTTTGGCTTGTTTCTCCTAATACCGTTAATTGGCACTGTCAATTGGTAAACCATCATTAAACCTAACAAACTCAATTTATATTAATTTAATTTAATTATATTGTAATTATTTAGTTAATTCATGTAATGAGGTTTTGATTTTTGTAGGTTATCCATGGAGACCCTAATAGGATTGTTTCGTCGCTAATTTGGTGTCCTGGTGGTTTAAAAGGATTCCCTCATGGTCGTTTATTTTCGTCTAACATTGATGGTTCTGTTTCGTTCTGGGATTTCTTTCGATTGAAACAAACGGTATTCATTTTTAACTTTTTTTGTCTTTCTGTTATGCAGTTTTATATGGATCATTGAAGATTTTGAACTAAGGTTCTGTTTTGATAAACAACGTAATTAGTTTTTATGCACGTAGTATAAGCTATTTCTATAATTTCTTAACAAAAGTTTAAATGAAGTGCTGTTTTCATAAGCTACCTCTCCTAAAACATTCTCACAGGGTCTAAGTGTTTTTAATAGGAGTATATAGAATTGGAGGTACTTTTTAAGCTCATTACAATTATGACAGTTGCTAGTTGTTAGTAATGTAGTTGAATTTGTTTGGTAGTGATGAATGAATATTAGTGTAATATTTATTTGTTGTGCTTTTGAAAGACTGTTATGCTATGTTATGAATGAGTGGTGCCTTTTATTTTAGTTTTTTGATCGTTGGTGTAAATGTTTTTGTTATTTTATTTGTTTAATTTGTCACATTGTTACAGATGGTCCTTGAATCTAATGGTGCCTCAATATGGAAAATGGCTGTGGTGCTGCCTAAAAGTGACCATGGCAAAACCAATGGTTATCAAATGGGAAATGGTTATTTGAAGAGATTTCATGGTTCAGATGAACATGAGAACAGCGATAGTGAGGAAGATTCTGATTCACGTGATGTTATAAAGCAATCCAGTTTAGAGGATCCAAGAGTGGCAGTTGGTTTTGACGATGGATGTGTTAGAGTTTATACTATTTCTGATGAAAATGAGTTTATATATAAAAAATCCTTAACCCGGGTTGAAGGTTTGATTTTCTTTGTCTTGGTTTTCTTTCTGCTATGCTTGATTCCCGTGTAGAGGATGATTTACTGTGTTGTTTTCAGGACGAGTTTTAAGTATAACTTGGAGCACGGATGCTAAATTCATATTTTCAGGAAGTAGTGATGGGTATGTATTGATACCATGATCGGTATAGTCATATAGATCATTGCGTGATTACAATGTTGCGTCACTTTCAAAGTTTCAAGGACTTTATAGTTTATGACCTATTCTCTTTCACCAATCACTATAATACAAGTTGTATGTTTAATTCATAAAAGTTTGCATATCTAGCAGCAGCCACTTTTTTTTTTTTAAAAAAACAATTGATATGCCTTAGTTGAATATGTTTTCTTCTCTATCTAATATGGCTAATACGGATTAAGAACTATCAGCTGCATAATTCACTTATATTTGTTAATTGACATATTTCTTCTATGTCTACTCACAGGATAATACGAATCTGGGATGCTAAATCAGGTCTTGAAGTCCATAGGATTACAGCTAAATATGGAGGTGTGGGAAGTGGACATAAACTTTGTATATGGTCATTACTGTATTTAAGGTGACTGAAACTGCATCTTTTTGTTTAGCTGTCTTAGATTTGCTCACTTCAGCAATTCATATATATAATGTATTGCTTTGATTTTAGTTTTGGAGTTCCACTGTCTGTTTGCTACCTGTGTGTTGCTGATTGAGCAGTTATTGTTTAGGTCTGGGACACTGGTTAGTGGAGACAGCAGTGGTAGCGTCCAGTTTTGGGATGTTCAAAATGGAACTTCCCTAGCAATTATTACTGGACACAAGGGAGATGTACATGCTCTGGCAGCAGCCCCTAATCACAATATGCTGTTCTCTGCTGGTTCTGATGGAAAGGTATGTAGTTCCATAAGAGATAAATTACTATGAACTGTAGTAATTCAACTTTTTTATCATTAATATTGATTGAATGAACTGTGAATGTTTTTTTTTTGCCAAGTTAATCCATGTATAACTTACCTTTCCGGTTCTGATTTTTTTAATTATTTTTATTACTTAGTTTTTAAATTTATTATAGTATATGTTATACTTTATTATATTATTATATCGTTCGTTTAGTTTATTATGTTGTATATTGTAATTTGATTTATTTTTATGATATTACTCTGAAAGTTTTGAGTTTATTTATGTTATTCTGAGAGATGGTTATTTAGCTTGTGAGGTTCAACAAAACACAAAACCAAGAGAAAACATATTAAAACACATGGGCCGCATGGCCCAATTACCTGAATTTCAGCTCTCTATGTCCCATCGCTGCCTGTTATTCAAAAATGAAAAGTCATGCACGGAACTGAGAGTGAGACATAACGAAGAAGCAATGGAGAGAGTGGCAAAGCCGGAGTATTATTGAACTGCCGGAATTGCACAAAGAGCCGCCGAAGACTGCTCAATAGCTTTGGGTACATTTGGCTTTTTAAGAAAGCTACACCACACCGGCCTCCACAGCTGTGGTTTGGCCGTGATGGTGTGAGCTACAGCCGCTACCAGAAACTGCGATGCAACAGCAGATCTTGTAGTGCCTAGTGGCTGCTATGCCACGCTAAGGCGCTGGTGCAGCTTCTACCTTTGCTATTAACTACAGAGTTAGATACACTCTCTTCTCTTTGCTTAAAATGTAAATTTGTCTCTATCTTGAACTGATCATGATAGATGTCTATTGTCTATCTTATCTTACATGTCAAAGTATCACTTTTGTTGGTTTCTGCTGTTTATTTTTCTCAAGTAAAATGCCATTATATGTAATGTATATGTCAGAATATTTTATTGTTGTTTTTTCAATAAAATCTTACCACCCCATACTTAATCACCAAGGAATTATAATGTTTAACTTTTATATATGAAGGTTCTTCTTTATAAGGAGTCTACGTCAACAATCGAGAAATGGATCTATGTTGATTATAAAAAAGCTCATACACATGACGTCCGAGCCTTGACCGTTGCTGTGCCGATAAGTCAAGAAGGTCTGTTTAAAAGTTCTGTCTCGTTTTTTTATATATTCTGCAAAAGTTGTATAAGTGACTTTGTGTGCTTGGATGAGCTAGTTTGCAAAATCTGTATGTCCTATGTTTAGGAGATAATTTTTTGAAGTGTATTTTAGAGAAATATGCTAAAGTGTATTTTGGTGCTATTTTCTGAGAATCATAAGATCTATCTGTTAGTTGAACCATTTGTTCTTTTCATTGCAGAAAAATCAATTATTTGCTGTAGAACAGCTGATCAATGAGCAGTGTTTTTTATTTTTGTGATTTTTGTCATCTCTGTTCCTTAGCCATGGATTTCTTTTTTGCAGATACTTTGCCAGATGAAAGGATAAAAAGAGCACGTCATGAAAAAAAACCAAATGATTTTAGTTATCATAAATGGGCTCATGTGGGGGTTCCCATGCTTATCTCAGCAGGAGATGACACAAAACTCGTTGCATACCCCGCACAACAATTCACCGAGTATGATCCTCATCATATGTGTCCTATTCCTCAGAGAACACCCATTCAAGTAGCACTTAATACTTCCTTCAATCAATTACCAATGCTTTTACTCCAGTCTTCGCATTGGGTAGAAGTCCGTTTGCTACATCTAAAAAATGTTCGCACAACTGGAGGCTATGCAAAGGCTGAAGGTGTTGGCCGAGTCAAGAGTAAGGCATCTCGTAAGATAATTTGTAGCACCCTTGCAAATTCAGGGGCATTTTTTGCATATTCTGATAATGCAAAGCCTTGTCTTTTTAAATTGGAGAGATCCAAAGCTGGAAAAATGACATTGGGTTTCGAAAAGAGGAAGCTTCCTGAGAGATTACCTTTTGCACATTCAATGGTTTTTACTCATGACTCCTCTTGGTTGGTAGTAGCTGGGCATGATAGAAGGATATATGTAAGTTAGCAATATTCTCCATCTCATGATTCATGTAGTAGGTAAAATTTTGGTTTATGCATAGTGTGGTTCTTTCATTACTTCACAAAGCAGTTTTTTGCTTGTTTTCCCTCGAGTTTCTACACTTTTGTTTACTATGCTTACTTCTCTCTATATAATTTGGTTAAAATTTGCTCTTTTCTGTTCTGGAACCTGTATGTTTGAGACTTGATAAATTCTGATTTCTACCATTTTTTTTGTTTCTCATTATGTTTGTTGCTAGAATTTAAGCTTAGCTTAATTCCAAATTGCTTTGTAAAATTGACTTTTAAATTGTTCTTTTGGTGTATTTGTTTGTTTAAATACTATGATCTTTGTATTAAGCATCTATTTTGTTTTACTGATTCTTTTTGCTTTTGAATGCCATAGGTTTTGGATGCCAATAACTCGGAAATAATACACACTTTTACACCCTTTCGTGAACCTCAAGATGACGGATTACCACCAGCCGAACCACCCATCACAAGATTGTTTACAAGTTCTGATAGGCAGTGGTTGGCCGCTGTGAATTGCTTTGGGGATATATATGTATTTAACTTGGAGACACTAAGGTATTGTCTCTAATTTTTTCAGCTTCTTATTAATTGAGAGATCTATTACTTAAATTACTTTGCATCAGGTAGCTAGAGCATCTATAAGATTCTTAAAGAATATTGAAAATAAAAAATGATTATGAAGGTTAAAAAAATGTACACACGACAATCTTTGCTGAGTCGTAGTTTACACTTCACAATATCAATAATTTGTTACAGGAGAAAACTGTGTTCGCTCAGCTGTGTTATTGGAACACAGACACCATATGTATACTTTTTAAAAAAAATAAAATAAAAATACTTTTGCAACGCAATATTCGTATTTGTGCCATTAATCACTTTGAATACTTCATTAAACAGTAAAATACGTGTTACTAACCACTTTTTAAACATATATTTCATTAATCATTAAAATACATGGCATTAACCACTTTAAAGTACTCCTTTAACCACTTTAGAGTACTCCTTTAACCACTAAATCATAGAACTTTAAAGTGGTTAAGGTCTGCATTTTAGTGGTTAGTTAGATATATGTTAAATAAGTGGTTAATGATTTACATTTTCCTGGTTAATGAAGTATTCAAAGTAGTTAATAGTAGAAGCTTGTATAAATGTCTCGATTATGAAGCAAAAGTTGAAAAAAGCTTGACTTTTTTTTTTAAGAAAATAATGTTCGCCGCATAAATATCGACGAGAATTACATACTGTGTCAATTTTGTGTTCAAATATCTTTTTTATTTCATGTAACCCCATCTTTATAAAATAAATATCTTTTTTGTTCTACAGGCAGCACTGGTTCATTTCAAGACTGGATGGTGCATCTGTTACAGCTGGTGGATTTCCGCCCCAGAACAACAATATACTGATAGTTACAACTTCCTCAAATCAAGTGTATGCATTTGACGTAGAGGCCAGGCAACTGGGGGAATGGTCGATGCGGAATACATTTGTTCTTCCCAGGAGATTTCAGGAGTTTCCTGGTGAAGTCATCGGGCTTTCATTCCCTCCCTCGTCAACTTCATCTTCGGTGATGGTTTATAGCTCCAGGTATATTTTGTAATATAAATTTGACATTTTGCATTATGGAATTGATCAAAACCAAAATGAGAGTTGCACATCACTAACAATTATTTGTTTGCTTTTTGTGGCTGTCCTGCACCATGTTTCCCCAGTATTGGGGTTGGCCGCCCCATTTCGCTTTCCCCAACATAGATATTTGTATATTGGCTATGTTATCTATCTTTAATCGCTGAATTCTTATTTAGTTAGGGAAATAGCTATGTTATCTTTAAACATTAGGTGCTTCAATATATGTTCTTTTTGATAGAGTTTATGTTTAATACTCCAGCTTTAGTTAGGGAAACTACTACTGGATTGAAGTTCTTCGACAAACCTAAATGTCTAACAGACTTCACTTCCTCTGTATTTTGGCACTTGATTAATGACTTCACTGCATTTACTCCACTCTTTTTCTCCAAGTCAGCGTCTTTGTCTTTCTGTGTTTCCACTTCCTCTGTCTTTGTCTTCCTGTGTTTCTTAAAATCTGTCTGTGTGAGCCCTGTGTCTGTGTAAGCCTGTTAAATGCTAACTCCTAAAATCTATCTGTATGAGCCCTGTGTTTCTGTAAGCCTTTTCAATGCTATCTCCTGAAATCTATCTGGATGTGCCCTGTGTTTGTGTAAGCCTGTTAAATGCTAACTCCTAAAATTTGTCTCCGTGCTCCTGTGACTTAGTTTAGACTAATTGGTGTTTCTAGGGTAATAAAAGGGTTTGAGGGTGGTAAAATCAGATCTTCTTGGCATACAGGTTCAAAGTGAATTAATCATTTAATTTCCCTTCACATCGTTATTTTTTTCTTTAATAATAGTTCCTTGGTTTGTGTTGTGTTATTTGTTTCTAATAAAAAGAACTGGAAGGATTAAAAAGCTAATATGTTGGCTTGAGAATTGTGATGCTTTGAAATTTAATCCTTACATCTGTTGATTTCACAATTTTGGTGTTGTATGATGTAATAATCAATTGTAAATTACAAGAGGTATATAGTTTTGTTGTACCTCAATTACATAATTTCAAAATTCCATGTAAAATTTCTCTCATGGGAATAGAAACTATAAAAAAATGTAAAATTTACCATGATTGTACTGCTTGTATTTCTCATCTTTTGAAATTGTTCAATCTTCAGGGCAATGTGCTTGATTGACTTTGGCTTGCCCGTGGAGCAAGATGATGGTGAAACCATACATACTCAAGATTCAATAGTCAAGAATTCACAAAATTTTAACCTTAAGAAAAGGACTAAATTTAGGAAAAACTTTGACGTTTTACCTTTAGGAAACGATCCTGTGTTATTTTTATCCCACATTTCAAATAATCACTTCTTAATGATAGACAAACCCTGGACGGAAGTGGTCCAAAGCTTAGATGTTGAACCGGTTCACAGACATATATATGGGACATAGGCTACTACCTAATAGAATTACTCTCAGCTTCAGGGGATTCATCATAGTGATAAAAGTCCGTTACTGTTGTTACACTTTCTGTCTCTCCATCGCTGGGATTAAGAATCATGTATTGTGTTGTGATAATCAATTTTGTTCTATTAATATTATTAGTTTTACGTTTTCTTTGGCTAGTCAGTTATTTTGTTGTCTTATCCTGACCCCATTTTCCCGCTTGACACAGTAGATTTTTGTTCTATACTATAATACTAACATGAACAGTTTGTGCGCATATTCCTTGTTATTGCTTCAAAGTTTCATGATATTTATTATTGAATAGTGTAGGTTCTTAGCATTTGTATTACATCTTGTATATTATCAGGCTATCAAATATCAATCCAAATGAGGGAATAGTCATTTCCGTTATTGTTAAGAGATGGAGGTAGTAATAACTATCACATATCGTATGTTTGTGTCATTTGAAATAACAGTCAAGTTTGTTTGTAATTATTTAATTTGCTATGCTTCAGAATGGCTAATAATAATTCGGTAAATAATTCGGTAACACTAAATAATTCAAATTGTCTTTTATGACCAATAATTCGGTAAATATAAATATCAAATGTTAAATTAAAAATATTATAAAGATGCTTTCATTAAATTTGAGTGAAGTTAACACTTGCATATTTTTAAAAATATTAATTAGTTTTACTTCCAATTTATTTTAGTGCAAATGTTGAATTTGATGTTTATTTTTTACTCTTTGGTCTTTATATCATTTATTTTCTCTTCTCGTATATTTCTCTCTAATAAATAATTAAGCCATATTTTTATAAATCAATAATTAATGTTACGAAATTTATGTTACAATCGAAAAGAAAAAGAGGGAGTGCAAAAGTTTATTATTTACAAATTCAATTTGGTTGCAACTGAATTTGAATTAAATTTGTGTTTTTAATGGGAAACCTATTTTGATTTAAAAACAAAACAAAACAGTAAAGCTACAACAGATAAAAGAGGAGAAAATTTATATTTTATCCATAATAACATAGTAACAGAGGAGAAAATTTAAAAACAAAACAACACTAAAGTTACCACAGATAAAAGAGCTTATCTTCAATTTTTGAATACAAAAAAGATGCAAGGAAAAGAAAATATAAAAATTTCCTTTTGGCATACTTTGAAAATGCACAGCTTCTGTCATTTGACATCCTCTAGTCTCTCTTTCCACAACAATATAATAACAGTGACGATTGTTACTTTAAAATCTTCCTTTTTCATCAAGATCGCCTACTCAAGAGTTACATAGTTAGCATAAATTTTCCTTCAATATTTTTTTATTAAAAACAAAACAAAACAAAATAGAATATGATAGATAGAATATGCAAAACAATGGATCACCTGGTTCCTCTAAAGCTAGCTTTCCAGCAAAAGAGCACTCAAAGAAACTAAAAAGCTTCTAGAATTTAGTCTTTCTCTGCACAAATCAAGCTCAACACAATGAAATGTGCAATGCCTAATGATTAATTAATTGGTGGTATATACTTTCAATGTAAAATAGTTTTTCACAAGCGTTTAATGGTTAATAGTCATTATGCATGAGTAAAACAATTTTAAATACAAATTAAATACTACAGATTTGTACCTTTATTCTTGTTGCAAATTTAGACTCAGAAAACTTCGATGCACTCTCCACTGCTCCATTTCCTGTGAAACTTTCTTGCTTCTATTCTACAGCAAAATAAACCATTAACAGTTTCATTTATGGCTAAAAATAAGAGAATATAGCGCTACAAACAATTTAATTAAGTACTTGTAATAGAAACACTTATTATAAAGTTAAACTTTTTTCATATAAGGTATTAGTTGTTTTCATATGAAGAGTTTATGTAAATAAATTGAAAACAACTTATAGTCATGTTATAAGCGGTTTTTATGACCTATCTTGAAGAACTTGTGAAAATAAACTAAATATTTTATAAACATATCATAAGCCGTTTACATAAGTTCTTCTATACAGTTTCATTAGTGTGTTTGTTGTAGATAATGCCAAAGTAAAAAACATTAACCTTGTGACTCTTCTTGGGACAACTGAAAAATGAGGAGCTAGCAGTGTCATCAAGAGCTGAAGGTTGTTGACTTTTTCCATATTCTTTGACCTTTTTCTTCTTCTTCTTGGATTCTTTGATTGTAGAAGAATGACAAGGACACAAATACTTACTATAGTATTCATTGTTATCATAATGTGGAGGTCCAGAAGAAGCATCAGAAACCATTGATAAATCTTGTTCAGCCTTCACATCTCTACCATGAAAATAACTCTTAGAAAGTGTTGATTGGTCTAAGTATTGAGTCCAACCAGATTCACTAGCATCACTATATTGTGAGGTAGATATATCCATAAGATCAACCTTTTTTTCTTTCTAGTTTTTAATATGAATGATCAATTGAAATATCATTGAGTGGTATAAGTCTTAGAGACAGTTTATACATATGCCTCTTACCCTCGTGCTTGTTATATAGTTTTTTATTAACATAAATGAAAAAAGGAGAATAACAAAAAGAATCATTAAGAAAGAGAGAGGGAGTGGAATTGCCTTAGAATTCTAAACTAATGTGTCTTTTTGCCTTCTTATTTTATCTTTATGTGAATGAATCAATATTGCCAGTTGGCCATTGTGTACAAAGGGTGTTTGTTAGTGAAGAATGTGATAAGGGGAGAAATTATGGAACCATTGCATTACCATGCTATGCTCCTTTCAAAAGATAGTGATGTCCTTTAAGGACAAAATATTAATCTTAATTTTACTAAAGTATGTCTAATTATACTTTAAATGATTACTTTCTATTAACGAAAGTCAGTGGTAAGAGTTTGATCATATAATTTTAATAGATTGAAATAAAATATTCTTATAAAAAATTATAAAATAGTCGTTAATGTCTCTTTAATTAACAATAATTTAATCAGATTTATAACTTGAATTTAGAATGAATGATGTTTGCTACCTCAATCTCCAATGCTTATCAATTTCTCATCTCAAACAACTTGTGTCACAATGGCATTGCTACTATATAGTCCCCTTAACTTTAGATATTAAAGTCAAAGATTGCATATTGCAACTATGCCATACCACACCGACTAGAAATTCAAAGTCATACATAAAAACACAAGATTCCCTTGCCTTGTTTACAATGTATATCAACTTTTTTTTTCTTTTTCACACACTGCACGCAATAAATCCCATGCATATCACATTGATTAAAAGGATAATATAAGGCGTTCATGGATGATTGTGAGTTCCATTACATCCATGTTTTTAAGTTGCACTTGTGTTATGGAGATTTTTTCAATCATTAGTATTGTGGAAGATCACAATCAACAGCAGTTGATGTAGTTTAAACCACAATAGAATATTTAACAAAATTTGTCACTCATATAGTTGTGTTGAAGTTACATATTGTCGAGGTTCATGGATTGTTGGATTTACATATATATGTGTGTGGGACACTTTCGTCCTTCGAGTTATCTTTTGGAGAATGACATGAAAACAATTTTAATATAGTATCAAAAATCGATGGTTTGTCAACGCTGACTGCCTTCCTGTGTCAAAAGTCTCTTGACAATTGTGGTATGTGTGAGTGGAATTTCCAAAATATATTTAAAATTCTCTCATAGTTATATTAATGTAACAAAATTAAATAACTTAATATATCACTTGGTCAAGTGATTCAAATACTTGAGTTTAATGCATCTGTTAGCCATCAATCTAATGCATTTGTTAAGTTACCAATGTTACAAATTTTTTCAAGAGTTGTTTTCTTTCACCAATTGGTATGAGTTTTTCTATAAATAGAAACACTTTAGAGACATAAACGAGAATACGTAGAAATTTTTGTCACAAATATTTCAGAATCATTTTTTTTCTCTATTGCACGAGAGTAAAAGAATTAACTTTATTATGTAAATTATCATTGATTGATAGACTTGATATAGATTTGTTGGTTAGCTTGTTTGCATTTAATATACAAAGATTGGTGGAAAAGAATCGAACTTAAAACTTAGCATGATACACACGTTTTGAAATTTATTTATTCAACCTTCATTATCATTAGTTTCATGTTTTTCATGTTCAAAATTTGCAGTATACCCTCAACAAAAGATTCAATAGTATGACATGTTCAATTTATGTTGAGTACTAACATCATTGTAAGTGTATACAAATAAAAACTTCTAATGCGATGACCCTTTAGAGTCTGAACACTCTCCTGACTCAATAGTGATATGAAAGTTGGGTTAAGGATGACAGTTAGATTGAACCCAAGACTCACACTAAGCATGAGTGGTAAGTGTTGAAGTTTTGTTAGACTCTCAAATTGTCAAGGTTCTCATCGGACTATTGGATGTACACATGTGGTTGTGCATCCTCATCCTTTGAGCTAATTTTTAAGAGTGTGATCCAAGTCTATTTAGCATCATATTTTGTGATATTGTTCACTTTGTATCTTGTAGAAGTCATCGTCGTCTTTTAACTAAGAAAAAATTTCAATAACTTACACAACACTTAGAGCAGATAATACCTCAAAAATATGATGGAGCAAACTAGATATGTTCAACAATAGCTAAGAAAACCGTTGTCACATTGTGATTTTTTTTTCTTTCAATTCTATACTTCAATGATTATTATATATACAACTTCCAAAACGTTACTATAATTTGCATTGAAAATAGTGAAAACTCACCCATAGTTAAAATGAATAGTTTGGTAAAATAATTTATCTCTTTCTTCTAATTATTGCACTTCTTAATAGAGGAGTGTTAACTACACACTCTTTAACACACACTTTACAACACATTTTATTTGATTGGTTAAAATTTAAATTGATCCGACCCGAACACTCTTTAACACACACTAAAGAAACACAAAAGTACCAACTCGACGTCGTTAATAGACAATAGACAAATTTGTTAATTACTTTTTAGTGCAAAATTCAATCTTATTCATCCATATTTTTTATTTTACATCAATGGCTCACAAGGTACTAGTTTTATGATGGACACATTTATTCTTAGTTCATCTTAAAATCACCTCGAGTTGTTACTTTTAACCAAGTTTTAAGCCACTTATATTTTTCTTCTTTTGGTCAAAATTGCCAATTTCTCTTTGCTTAAACCTTATATTGTCTAGTTTTTTTGGTTATTATCATCAATCTTGTCGACTGGTTGAGATTTTTGTTAATAGGTATTGAGTTAGTTGGTTCTTGGGGTCATTTCCTCAAAATTGGAGATAAAACATATTTTCTTGGCTCTTCTTCAAATATTCGAACCAAAGAATAAAAATTTAATAAATTTCTTTTCCTCTAATTTTCCTTAATCTTCTCCTACACAAAATTAAAGCTCTTCTTGATTATTAGAAAAGAAAATAGAAACAACGAAATAAAGAAGTGAAAAAAGACAGAAAACTAAAACTCTGGTTTATTCTTTTGTTTGCTTGGTTACATGTATTATTGCTACTTGGTAACTAAACGATTTAGACCCTTATAAGTCTTGTTTTAGTATTTTAATTAAAGGTTAGATATATTTAATTATTTAACCATTGTGATTGAATAAAATTTTCTTACACAAACATTGTGTATAAATTAAATATCAAAATATATACACGAAGTATAAAAAAAATATACTTGAAATATTAATATATAATTAAAAATATCCCTAATCACAAATTTAATTTAAATATATCAATTTTTTAATTATTATTTTTATTTATATTTCTTTAGTGTTAGAAATAAGTTTGCATTAACTACTAATAAAGTTTTTATTTAAAAAGAAACTCTAACCAGACTCCTAACTCTTCCAAAACCTTTGAAATAACCAATTCATCCGAATGATTCACCTAATCTTGGATTAAAATTGGAAGAAGTTTAATAAAAAAAAAAGTGGACGAAGAAAGAAGAGAAAAGAAAGAAATGGTTTATATATTTAAAAGGCCTTGAAATGACATTAATGAAGATTTAACAACATTAGTTCATCCTTAATAACAAGTCACAATAATATTAATTGATCTATCATTTGTGCAATATGACATGATTACATTAATTTTTTCAGTAAAACTAGAAAATAATTGAAAAATTAACAAGAACACAAAGCTAAGTCTCCATTTCCCCAGCATTGCTATCCTTCCTTACCCAAATCATCTTACCCTTCAAATCTTCATGACCATGATGACCATTACTCCTCTGAGATTGACGAAAACCGTATTTCGTTTTTTTGAATTTCCAATTCTGTTTTTCATTCCCAGAGTTCACAGATAAAACCCTAATTTTTTCCTCAACTTCATCCACTGTTTTCGAATTCGCGTTTTTCAATTCGATTTTCATTGTCGTTTTCTCAGCAATTTCATTCCCCTTTGCAACACTACCTTCTCTCTCATCAACCTTAGGTTTCCCCTTCTCTTTCCATTTCTTTCTATAGTTGTTGTTCTTCTTCTTCTTCTCCGTCTTCGATTCGTCCATTTTACCGTCTAGATCGATGTTTCCGTCGCCGATTCCATCTCCGTTTTCCGATTCACGCCGCTCTTCAGATACTACCTCGATTTCACGGCGATGATTAGACCTAGAAACGTTTATTACATTCTTCGGAACCACAACCGCCACGCGTCGCTCTTGTTGCCGTTGATCATCTTCGATTTTTTCTTGTTGTTGTTGATTGATTTTGTTTTGTTGTTGTTGGAGCCAACGCTCCTGAAGTTGAGCGAGAGTGACATAGTTTGAAGGAAGAGAAGAATGAATCTTCTTCATCTTCTCCTGCTGGTGGTGTTGTGCTTCCTCCATTAAAGAACTGTGTTTTTCTTCTTCTTCAGGTTTATTTTCCTTTTCAGTTTCCTTTATTTTCAACTCTGTTTTTGGTACCCAAGCTATGAGTTTCTTCTCTTTGTTGTTTCTCATATTTTTGGTTATTGGATTTGGAACAGTGAAAGGGGAAAAAGGCTAGTGCCAATATTGGACTGTGACTGAGATAACCACTCTCTAAAGTCCAAATCATGGACAAAAACAAATTGCTTTGGTTAATATTTATAATATAGGATTTCTTTTTAATTCCTTTCAATTACTGATTAGTATTTAATTTTCTTCACCAACAAAAATAAAGTATTGGTTAATGTTTTAATGTTTTTAAATGGAACATGTAGTTCAATTCATATTATAAAATAATATGTAAGACAACTCCAAGGAACAAAAATAATATATTGGTACTATCAATCTTTTAACTAATAATTGAGTTGATTTCTCGTTAATTCATTTACGTCAGAATTCATATATTATATATTAGATGTTAACTAAATTAATAATATTGATATATTTGTTTATTTATTTTAGTTTTCAACAATTAAATAAAATATTTTTATAATTAAAAATCATCACAGATAAAAAGAGATTTAAAGTGAAAAACTTAAAAGTTTTAGTAATATTAAATATATAATTTATACATATTGATTTATTAAAGTCGTATCATTTAATTATTGATCAATTAATTTAATAATATTAAAATACATCAATTTGTAAATATATTATAAAAATCTTCGATATTTAATAATATATAATTTCTAACATAATATGAGTAATGATTGATGTTGAAATATTGTTCAACTATTTTTATATTTCTACATTGATAAGTTGATATTTATAATAAATAATTTATTAAAGTTATTTGAAAATAATTTTTATTTTTGATTTCTTAACAAATGTCTTAAGTACACTTATTAGTAAAACCCTTTTTTATATTTATTTTGAAACTATTACTAAAAATGATAAATGGTACACGCTGCTTGTGAGTTAAGATGAGTTTGATCAATTACATTAATATTTTTATTGGCAATTCAATTCACTTTTGCGTATTTTGACTAGTCATCGATTGTTTCATAAAATTCATACAATATTGTTATGCCAATTCAATGCACTTTTGTGTATTTTGACTATTAGTTGATTGATTTATGAAATTCATGCAATTGTTATTGTCAATTCAATGCATTTTTGTATATTTTGACTGTTTGTTGATTGATTTTTGAAATTCATGTAATATTGTAATTGTCAATTCCGTTTACTTTGTGTATTTTGATCTCTTAATTGATTCGTGAAATTTATGCAATATTGTTATTGTTAAATTAAATTCACATATGTGTATTTTGGCTGTTCATTGATTATGTGTATTTTGACGGTTCATTGATTGATTAGTGAAATTGATGCAATATTATTATTGTCTATTTTTATATATTTTGACGACACGTTAATTGATTCAAGAAATTCATGCAAGTTTGGGTTTAAATTTGTTAGTAATTGATATTGTCAATTTCATATTAATGTCCAATGATAATTCACTCTTTCATCACATCAAATTCTCATATATAAAATAATAGATTTAAATATATTATTGGTCTATGTAATTATGTGTTTTTTTATTTTAATTTTTATAAATTTGTTTGATTTTAATCCTTACAAATTTTGTTGTTGTTGTCATTAATCCTTTAATGAGTCTATGCAAAATATATATATATATATATATAA
>JBBPBT010001185.1:5008177-5020173 GCA_037974875.1 Cicer bijugum
CTATAATAAATAAAAAATTAATTAAAAATCATAACAAATCAAAAGAGACTTTAAAGTGTAAAACTTAAATATTTTGGCAGTGTTAAATTTACAATCTAATCACATTAATTTATTAAAATCATGTCATTCAATTATTGATCGATTGATTTAATAGTACTAAAACTTATCAATTAGTAATCGGTCACATTGTTAAACTATTTTTGTATTTCCACTTTAATATTGGTAAGTTGATATTTATAATTAAGAATTTGTTAAAATTATTTGAAAAAAAATTTATATTTTTAACTTCTTAACAAATATCTTGAAATCACTTGTTAGCGAAAAGAATCACTTGTTAGCGAAAAGAAGTCCTTTCTATATTTATTTTGAAATTATTATTAAGAATAATAAATGGTACACCCGTTTTGTGACATAAGAGAAGTGTAATCTTGTTCATTGTCCAATTTAATTCACTTTTGTGTATTTTGTGTGTGCATTAAATGAATTTTTTTTACTTAATAAATGAAGAGTGAAAAAGAACAATATTTTGATTAATTATATTTTGATTTTTTAAAAGAACCAAAGTTGTAGGACAAAAATAAAATGCTTAAGAATCAAAGATAGGGTCGGAGAGAGTAAAACATTTGACTTTAGTCTCTAAATTATTAGAGATATAATGAATTGTATGAATCAATTTCAATAAAAATAAAAAACATTTACAAAAATAAAAATTCAACAATAAAAAATAAAATAACAATAACCATAAAACGCTTATATACCTATGTCATCGATTATTTATGTATAATTCGATGAAAAACTATTGTAACTGCATATTAAAAGTTGGTCCAAATAAATCAAAATTTGTATATGATAGTTAAGACATGCATCATAGTTTTGTTAAAGGTTCAATGCAAAAATAAACATCATAGAGTAGAAGACTCTAGCATGCTGGCTTAGAACTCCCAATTTAAGAAAATATTGTACAAACTTATTAAATGATGCAAATCTTTTTATATCTTAAAATTTTAACAGTTATAGTATCAACTTTGTTACATTTTACTTGAATAGAAAGGACAGCATTAAGTACATACATTAACAAAGATAAAAATGATAATTCCATTTCAACCATTATATGAACAAAATATCTCATCTAGATAGTTTGATATCCCTTTCCAAAGAACCAGAATTACGTCCACCATTCAAATTCAAATTCAAATCATTAGTAGAAGCAAAAGCCTTCCCAACCAAACCTTGCAATCTTTGAGAACTAGGATACACTTTCCTCTGCAACAATCCTGAATAACACTCCATAAACTCTGCATAAATTGGCACCACAAGTTTCACTGTTGCATCTCTTATTTGTTCCCTCAAGTCAACATCAGATATACTATAAAAACTCCTATGCCTCTCACAAATCTCACTCAAACACTTAAAAAATGTATCAATTTTTTCACTCACAAACCTTCCAATGCTTTTTTCTCTTCCTTGTTTTTGTTCCATTAATTCTTCATCAATATCTAAAATCTTAACCAAAACTAACCAAGCTTGCTTCTGGTACAAGTAAGCTGATTCTTCTGCCACTGCCTTGTAATTTTCTTTCATATATTTCTCACCTAATAAATCACCAAGTTCTGTGTTCTTGGTTCTCATATACATATACCAATAAGTGTTCATCATGAACACATGCGCCAAAATCTTGTCTTTACAACTCAAACGTTTTGACTCTATGTTTCTTTGAAGAGCCTCCATTACATTACAAATGGCAAGCTTCAATAAATCTTCATCTGTCTCGTGTTTTGATGATAACAAAAACTCATTTTTCCATTTTTGTTCCGTTCTAAGAACATTAGCCATTGTTGTTCTGTAATTCACTGTTGAAAGATACTTAAGATAGTTTACAGCATATCTTACAATTTTTGGAACAGAACCATTTTGTAAAGGTTGAAGAAGACCATCAACATTTCCTTCTATTTGCAACCCAAATTCCCAAAAAACTTTACTCGATGCATCAACGATAAGCTTCTCGAGCTCGCGAAACCGCCTGCATATATCCTCTCCTGATTCACCTTCAAAGATTTCAAGTACATGGGGTTTGAGTTTCTCCAATGATTCAAACATGTCTAATAGTTTGAACAATTTTTGAGGTTCTTTGTTGCTTCTAGCTACTCCTTCTCCGAATCGAAAAAACACAGCCATGATCTTGTCTGATATTTTTACAAAGCATTCTGGATAGATTAATCCGTCTATGATATCACCTAGAACGCTTTCGCTGAGATTCTTTTCTGATAAAAGAACTTTCTTTGTTGCAACATCAAAGTGTTGGGTCCAAAGGGTTATTGCTGTTTCTAAATTTTCCCATTCCATTTCATCTATTCCTTCTGGTGTGTATGTTCTTAGGTAGTCAGGGCTTAACTTCATCAATGCTTTTGCAGCCCTTTTGTATCTTACCTGTTAAATTATCATTACAAAGTTAATGTTTAGTGTAAATAAATCATTGATACATGCAACATTTACATTTAAGGCAAGTTCTACATTGTGGACTAATACGTAAAAATCATTTGAAATTCGATTATAAAAGTAGGAATCTCTAGCCATCTTTTTGTAGCGTCTGACATAGTGATTTGTTCGGTGTCAATTTGATAAAAATAAGGGAAAATAAATATATGTATCTCAAAACTCAACTTGTGTTATTTTTGTTTAACCGATATTAATGAAGTCATTGTCATAGTCCTAAGCACGGATAATACATTGAACATCTACTTTTGGATTATGTAGATTGAAACTATGCAAGGTATAATATAAACTACCTATATGAGTTGCTTTCAACATAAAATAAGCTTCTTCTAAATTGCTAATCCAAAGAGAAATCAAACAATATAGTTAACATGATTATAGATGAACACAAGGATATTACCTTAACATAGATATCAATGCATATATCTAAGCAATCATTAGCAGCAAGAGTGTTTGAAATTCTTCTGAGGACTTCAATTTCCAACTCAGATCCTAATTCAAGGCTAACATTGAAATGTTCATCAGAATCATTACCAACATTTTGCATATGTGACATATCACCTAATTTTCTATGCTTCAATTTAAGCAAAAGAGCCTCAAACTCATCCTGCATATGAAGCAAAGCTTGATCCAACAACCCTTCAAATCTCATTTCATCAACCTCAGTTTCATAAAGTGCTTTTAAAGTTATAAGTGCTTCTCTTAACCTTTGTGTTCTATATGAATCAGCTGCTTTTGTTCTGCTTATAAACTCAACCACTTCTTGAAGCCTCATAATCACTGGCTCAACAACTTCACATATTGAATTAATAGCTTCATTCAACTGATCAACACAATCCATGTAATCTAGAAGCTTTTGTAGCCTCTTTTGATGAGTCTTTTCCAATGATAGTTTTGAAGAGAAGTTAAGAAGATTGTTCTGAAGAGACTCAGTGAGTTTGAATGTTTCAAGAAGTGCAAGAGCAGGGGATATTGCTCTATTGATTCTTGTGTCAAGTGCTTTTCTTGACATGGATAAGGATTGTAAAGGGTTGATTTTTCTTGATGATGTTGTTATTGATCCTTGTAAAAGATCAAACCTTGTTTCCATTGTTTCTATGTTTTGTTCCATTTCTTTTGATGCTTGAAGTAGAGATTCTAAATCAGAATATGCTGACTCAAGTTTCATAATTGTTGCGTTTTCAACATCATTGCTTTGAGGAACCATTACTAATGCCATATAATTTTTTTTTGAGCATGTTATGGTTAAAGTTTAGATATATATTTATATAGAGATGAGAAATCAAATTATACCAAATAGTATTATACTAGTGATACACCATTTGATATTATTTTACTTGATACATATAAATTTGATGGTTAGATTAAAATATCACATTGTATTCTTCTTATAAATAAATTTTAACATAAATAAATTAAAAATTATTTGATATATTATTGAGGTGTATCAAAATTAACATTGTATAACAAAAATATTTAATACATTAATTTTTTAATGTACTCAAATAACATATTAAGCTATTTTAAATTTATATAAAAATTTATATTATATAAAATAAAATATATATCTTGAAAAATGTTATGGAATATTGTGTTTATGTGTGTGAGAGAGAAAAAGACATTAGGTCGATATGAACAAGGATACAAATGGCATGAATTTGTGGGAAAAAAACAAAACGACAACTGTTGAAGCTTAGAATTTCCAAAGCCGGTGTCCTTATTCATCATTGGTACACACGATGATAATATAATCATTTTTATCATATATATTATTATCAATTTATAAGTGATAGTGATGGCCGAAATAATTCTAATGATAGTGTTATCTTTACTTGGTCTCATTTTTTGGTTTATTTTCTGTCCATACTTCTACTATCTATGTTATCTAAAAAATATTCATTTGAAAAACTATGTAATGTTGTTTACGGAGACTAATTTCATATCATAAGGTAACTTGTAGTTCCAAATTAATTTTGGTTGTTTATTGATGCTATGCGTAACAAACATGCGATTTGTCCAATAAATTATTTGGCTTCTAATTGATGTGTGATTATCTCATATCATTCTTGGAGGCTTTGTTTAATTGTAACGTTGGTCTAATTTTTTGTGTTTTGTAGTATTTTGTATTTTAGTTGGCCTAACTCCTATTGGAGTGTGTTTAGATAAATAATTAAAAAATTTAGAAAAATTAGAATTTTAATGAACTCTATCATTGTAGTAAAAATGCTATTTAATCTTAAATTTTGTTGGGCTAATTTTATCAAATTTTAAAAAATTGAGGAACCAATTTCAAAAACATGAAAAGAGGGGTTAATTTACAAAATTTTAAAATATAGAGATCAATATACAAATTTTTAAAAATTTTATGGACTACATAACTTTTTTGAAATTTTATAGGGATCAATTTACAACTTTTTGAATATTTATACAGGGCAATTTGTAAAATTTTAATGATTAATTTGTGATTCAAATTGTATTAAGTAACAAAGAAATTTTAATTCTTTATTCTTACATGGTATTTTAAATTCTCTAAATTTAATTTGTGAGAAGTCGAACGATGTACTAATCAGTTTTATGAAATTATTATTGATAAATGTTATAGTTTAAAGAAATATTTAATGTTAAAATTTTAAAATTAGCCAAATTCAACTTTCAAGCATTATTTTCAAATATTATATTTTCAAGCACTCTTTTATTGAACCAATGTCATATTTTACTCATTGTTTAATCATAAAAATAAAGATATTGATTTTTTATTTCTAAAAACAACGTCTGGATGATTAAAATTTAATTTTAAATATTTTGTTTACTCAACATATTTTAAATAGAGATTTATAGTAAAGTATGGTGGTCTATAATAAACCGAATATGTCCTTTGTTGATGATGATGTCATCATGGTAGGAGTGATAAGGCTTTTTTAACTTGTGCTCCTTGGTCACATGTGGAAGCTTATTTAGAATGTGTTGCTCTCATTAAATTAATAAATATTTTTTTAAATACAAAACTATGTTACTGTCTCGCTCGCCCTTTGGCATGAAAATGTGACACATCCCATCCTTTTCCCCAAAAGTGCGTCCACATCTCACTTTACTTTGCAACCTTTTCATTACATCCTAATGATAACTAATTTCAAGACAACTTCAAATGTTTTTAGGGACAACATTAATGTCTAATTTTTATATTTTATTCTCCCGAATACTGCAATATAAACACTATGAGAGGATATACAATTAGTTTTGTTCTTGGAGTCGAGGAATATAAGATCAATCCAATGGAAAGTGAAGTTTGGGTATTACTGCTAACCAAAATGGATCGCAAATAGATAGTAGGATGTGTAAATAGCCAAATCTAAATGGTTTCAGTATAATTATATAATTGAAGACTATGCTCATGCTCTAACAAAAGTGTGCCTTTTACTTTTATTTTATTATGTTTGAGTGTATTTTAAAATTTAAGCAATGAAATAAAAAAAACATTGGTCATGAAAGAAAACACTATGACATATTCTCAAAACAAAAATTGTCTCTATAAAATAAAAATTGTCTCTAATTAACTTCTATAATACACAATCCATACAATTTAATAAAGTGTAACTTAAATAATATGTAATTCATGCAATTTAATAAGGTGTAATTTATCTAATAAAGTGTAACTTAAATAACACGCAGTATAATCTAATAAGGTGTAATTTAAATAATACGCACTCCAAGGTAACTCAAATAATACCCCAATAACATAATACACACTTGGTCAATTACCCCAATGACATAATACATATGTGATCAATTACCCCAATAACATAATAGTAACTCAAATAATACTCCAATGACCTAATACCCCAATGACATAATTTGGGGTAATACCCCAATGACATAATAATGATATAATACCTAATACTCCAATGACATAATAGTAACTCAAATAATACCCAATGACATAATAATGATATAATCCACACCAGTGACATAATATTCCAATGATATAATACCCACACGTAATCACGTGATCAATTACAACCTAACTATATAATACACACCAATGACATAATACCCCAATAACATAATAATGGCATAATACTCACACGTCATCACGTGATCAATTACACCCTAACTCAAATACAATTATCCAAAATTAAATTGTAAGAGAAAATTACCTTTCACTATAACATATTCTCAAAAATTACCCTTCCACTATAACATATTCAATGGCATAATACTCCCAATAACATAATAATGACATAATACCCACACATCATCATGTGATCAATTACACCCTAACTCAAATACAATTATCCAAAATTAAATTGTAAGAGAAAATTACCCTTTCACTATAACATATTCTCAAAAATTACCCTTCCACTATAACATATTCAATGACATAATACCCCCAATAACATAATAATAACATAATACCCACACGTCATCACGTGATCAATTACACCTTAACTCAAATACAATTATCCAAAATTAAATTGTAAGAGAAAATTACCCTTTCACTATAACATATTCTCAAAAATTACCCTTCCACTATAACATATTTTCAAAAATTACTCTTCCACTATAACATATTCTCAAGACAATTGTCAAAAATTATCTTCACTACGCCAAAAATGATATTTTATAGCACGTCTTTTATAGCGCTTATTAAATACAAGCGTTGTTGTATGATATTTTAAAAATAACGGAGGATACAACAGCGTTTGACAAGCGCTGTAAAAGGCTTTTTCGAAAGGACCTATTAGAGCACTTTTGGAAAAACGCTGTAAAAGACTTTTAAAAAAAATAAGAAGGTCTTTTACAGCACTTTTTTGACAAGCGCTGTAAAAAAAGCGTTGTAAAATACTTGCGTTTTCACATAATTAAAGGACCTATTAGAGCGCTTTTTGGAAAAGCGCTGTAAAAGGCTTTTAAAAAAAAAATAAGAAGGTCTTTTACAACGCTTTTTGACAAGCGTTGTAAAAGACTTGCGTTTTCACATAATTAAAGGACCTATTAGAGCGCTTTTTTGACAAACGCTGTAAAAAAAACGCTGTAAAAGACTTGTGCTTTCACATAATTAAAGGACCTATTAGAGCGCTTTTTGGAAAAGCGCTGTAAAAGGCTTTTAAAAAAAATAAGAATGTCTTTTACAGCGCTTTTCTTGACAAGCGCGGTAAAAAAAGCGCTGTAAAAGACTTGCACTTTCAAATAATTAAAGGACCTATTAGAGCGTTTTTTGGAAAAGCGCTGTAAAAGGCTTTTAAAAAAGCGCTGTAAAAGGTAAATCGTTTCAGTTTCCTCTTTATTACATAAACTTCACTACGTTTCAGTGTCCTTCTCCTCTTCATTATCCTTCTCATTGCGAACTCTACTGTCCCTACGAACAATATTGTTAGCCATCTCCATTGCAAATCATCTCCATATTTGTTATTATCCCTACGAACATTATTACATACTCTTCTCATTGCGAACCCTACTCTGTCCTACGAACCGTTCGTATTTCTGCGCATTCTCGCCGTTCCTTCTTAAACGAAACCTTAACTCTATGAACCCTACATATTTCTTCGCACTCTTCAGGTATTGTATTTATTTATTTCATTTATATCTTATATCTTATATATATATATAATGTGTTTGTTAATGCTAATAATCACATTTATTTGATAATGCTTTACAAGTTTTCCGAGCTCAAATGGGTGCTACAGTATCAAAGCAAAAATCAAATAAATCACATGGATTCCAATAAAGGTTTGAAATATATTGCCTTTAAAATTTCATTAACAATCAATGCACAAATATTTATTGACTTATATGTTTTATTTTATAGTGCTCTCATTAAACTAACAACATGGACTGCGGATACTGTATATTGCGATATATGAAGAAGATTGTTGTTATAATCCCAGAAAGAGATCTAATTGAAATAAAGGAATGCACCTATTACAACGCTTTTTTTAAAAAGCGCTGTAAAACTAATACAACAAACAACGCGTTTTTAGAAGAAATTTACAACGTTTTTTTTATTTTAAAGAGCGCTGTTGTATCTTTTTACAACGCTGGATACTACAACGCTTAATTTTTTAAAAAAACGCTGTAAATGGCTTAAAAAAAGCGCTGTAAAATACCATTTCTAGCATAGTGCTTATATAAAATAACGTGATCTCTGATCCATTCAATATCCAATGAGGTGTAACTCAAGACATCCAATGAGGTGTAACTCAAGACATGCAATCCAATAAGGTGGAACTTAAATCCGCAACTCAACGTAACTCAAATAATACCCCAATGACATAATACACACACTCAAATAATACCCCAATGACATAATACGGCCTAACTCAAATAATACAATTATCCAAAATTGAATTACAATTATCCAAAATTGAATTGTAAGAGAAAATTACAATTCTTATAAAGAGTCTTTATAATAAGACCTTATTTCATCAAATGATTAATCTCCATTAAAAAAAAAAACTTTGAATAATTAGATTTAATAGTATTCCCCACCAATAACTTTTTTCCATCCACAAGACCACCACTACAAAAATAAAATACCTTGATTTAAGTGCTAATTAAGTAACTATAGTACTGATTCTACAGTATTTAAACAGCTTCTTTCATACATAAATTTTTAAGGACAAGGTCTTGTACACATCATAGTAAAAAAGAAAGAAACTTAATTAAAAAAAATAAAATAAAAGACAGTTTACTTAATCCCCTAATACTATCTATATTAGTATATACACTTATAGTATCTCTATAGCTAAGAAAGAAGAAATTAAAAATTACTGATACTATAGAGTACTGAGAAGTATATGCACATTTGAATTCTGATCAAGCATTACAACTGGATTCAGAAGCTTCCCTGCAATTACGAGTATGAAATCTCCATGTAAAAACATAGTCCCTAGATTGATCACAGCACAACTTCACAACATCACAAAAAGCATTCACACACATTTTCTTCTTCTCTTCATTATTTTCCCATTCAATCTTCACCCAACAAGAAAACCCATTTGAATAAATTGGTATATTCAAACTATCAGAAAGATGTAGAGTTACCTCACCACTAATCCTCTTGCATTGAACTTTTCCATCATTACCATTACTAATCATTGATTCAAGCCAAGAACATTCTGGTTGACCCACCATTTCTTTGTAAGCTGAATTTGCCATTCTGATTCTATTGTTCGAATCTGATATAACTGCTGGTAGAATTTCTGATTCAACTTCTTGTTCTAATTCCTCTGGTTTTTTTGGTGTTTTTTTCACAACACATGGTAAAGTTGAATCTTCATTGATACAACCAACACTTATGCATGAACCAATTGGGCGAATTGGTTGAGGTGCTATCACATTTGTAACATTGTTGTTGTTGTTACAAGCTGGTTTTTGTAGTTGTTGTAAAAGGTCTCTTTCTTGTGGAATTTCAATTGAAGTGTTGTTCAAATCTATGATCTCAAAAGGGTTGTTGTTGTTGTTGTTGGTAATTATGTCAAATTTCGATACATTATGTTGTGATGGTGAACATGGAAGAAGAGGGAGTGTCACCAAATTAGTAGAATTTGATTTTTCAAAACTGCAATTAAGGACCCCAATTCCATGATTTGGAAGAGGGAGTTGAGGAAGTGAAGGAGGAGGAGCAAAACCTTGTAAAGAAAGGTTTTTTGAAGATGATGTTACATGCAAAGGTTGACGAGAAAAAGCTAAGACATGTGTTTTTGGTCTTTTGAGTGAAGAGGGTAATGATAAAGGTGCTCTACCTCTTTTTCTAGTTCTTGTTGGTCTTGCTTGTAATTGTGGCCAAAGGTTTCTAAGATAAGGAGATTGTTTGATTTTTTGGGAAAGAGAATTTGAAGATGAA
This sequence comes from Cicer bijugum, assembly GCA_037974875.1. Classification (NCBI taxonomy): domain Eukaryota; kingdom Viridiplantae; phylum Streptophyta; class Magnoliopsida; order Fabales; family Fabaceae; genus Cicer; species Cicer bijugum. The sequence goes on from JBBPBT010001185.1 coordinate 5,018,514, forward strand.
TTTGAAGGTTCAGTGATTGAAGAAGTTTCTGGTTTTGGTGCTATTGGTCTATACCTAGACATAATTTCAGCTGTTTTAGCTGGATTGGGATAAGGATTTAAGGTTTTGATCATGTTGGTGGTAAGAATAACCTTAATTGAAACGAAAGGAAAGGAAGTTGTGTTTGTGTTTGTTGTTGGGGATGATAATAATAATATGAAGTGAGGAAGGTATAGATAGTATATAAGAAAGAGTGAAGATTGAATAAATGAAAAGAGAGAGTAATGAAAAGTGACGAATGAGAAGAAGGCAACATTGAAGGGAGAAAGAAGGGGAAAGGGACACTTGGAATTGTACGGTGGGTACGTGTTGGTTAGACTAATGAGAGATGACATTTTGGTATTGGCCATTAATAGTGGGTCCATGCATGCTTACACATACATACTCATCTTATTGGATAACAACTATATATTATTTGTTTCTCCAAAATTCAATTAATTAACTAATCTATGTTTTATATACTAAGAGTGACTATTGAAGGTGAGATAGAGGATAATTATGAAATAGGTGATAGGTTAATTATGAGCACCGATAGAGTGAAGAGGCGAAAAAGAAAGAAAGAGAGAGTGAGCCAATGAGAGGAAAAGAAAGAGTGTGATGATAACGCGTGTGGAGTAAGTTGGCATGCATGAAAACACCTATGAAACTTGTCTGTCTTGTTTCATCTTATTATTATTCATCAATGAAACAGTCGGTTACATTTGTTCCATTTCCACATGTCGCATCCATTACATGCAATGCAATGCAATCAATTCAATTCCATTCTCATTGGATGCTCACTATTCTCTTACACTTACTCCACCAATCAATGCTTCATCACTGCCACTACTACAAAACTACCTACAAAACCATCACTATACTCACTGCCTAAATAAATATTTATTGAGATTTATAATTTTAAAAAATATGAGAAATATAATGTATTTTAATGATGAGATCAATAATATGACTAAGAACGGATCCAGAACTGTATTAGACACGGGTCAAGAAAAATTTTAATTCTATATAATAATAAGTGTCCAAATTCAAGAATAATCTATATAGGGCATATAAGAATAGTTAAAAATGTCACTAAAAGATAAATAAAATTTGATAAAAAAAAATATTTTAGTTAAAATTTTATCTGTATATTAATTAGATAACATATATATGTTTTATATAATTAAATATAGTTTATTTAAATTCTCATATATATATATATATAGGGAGGTGCCATCCTTGTGACTCTCCCCAACTTTCGTTTAACATCATCCAGCTCTTATGATCTAAATTCTATATTGATTGAGTAAAAATAAAATAATATTGATTTATTAAAATATATTTTTTCAATTATAAAATATAAATAAAAATAATAATTAAAAAATCAAAATTAACATTAAAACGTGTTACAAACTAGGTTGTGGGCAAAATATTTGAAGACTAATATTTCCGATTTAAATAAAGATAAATAAATCGTTTTTGAAAGACAAAACATGAATCCAATCTTATTTCAATCAAAATATGGAATAAAAATACATTCAAATTGAATTTTATGTTAAATGATTTAATGAATTAAAAAAAACTAGATTTGTGGATTAATAATTATCTTTGTCTTAAGTGGTGAATAGATTTTATACAAATC
>JBBPBT010001185.1:5023178-5045298 GCA_037974875.1 Cicer bijugum
TTTAAAAAATTAATTATTAATATTTTAATTTTAAATTTAATATCAAATTCTTTTTTTTTGTTTATTTAAATTTATATTTATTAAATTTTAATTTTATATATTTTAAATTATATTTTATAAAAACAACTAAATAAACTAATATTTTTATGATATGCCCTTGATTTCTAACTCATATGACATCTAAAATAATAATCATAACTATACAAACTTGATAATACAGAATTCAAAAATATTTTAGATTCATCAAATACTATATTATTTCATTAAACGCTAAATTAAAATAATATACACAAAAAATATATACTATCATGGCTACTTCTATCGTAGCCCTCTTATCTTTGCCACCTAAAAGTCACTCTTACCCATTTCAATTGACCTAATGATTTTTGAATGATTACGAATAAAAACAATTTTTATTTCAATTTATACATAAACTTTCTTAATGAATTTTCTTGATGACCAGTAAAGTTATATTAGAAGAACACATAAATTATATTAAATAATACGTATGCCATTTATTAAATAGTTATTGATAAATATATAAAAGTATGTATTTAATTCATATCTACTTATAATTTTAATATTTTAATTTTATTAATCAATCACAATAATTAAATTTTTAAGAAAATTTGACTTTGACTGGATTTACTTTAAAAGTATGAAAGAAAATATGTAATTAGTTAGCATTGCAAAAGTTTTACTTTGTCTGGGTACCAAAATTAATCTTTAAAATTATTTTTAATTAGTTTAGAAAAATAAAGAAAATTGAAAATACATTGTTATAGCAATTAGGAATAGGAATAGGCTAGGCCGTCCGTAGGGGCATATGACCTGACCTACTTATAGTCTGGCCTGACCTGACCTATTTAATAAAAAGGTTAAGCTCAGCTGTTTTTAAAGCCTATTTATTTAAATAGGTCAGGCTAAGACTTATAAAAAAGCGTGTTAGGCATAACAGACCCGCCTATATATATTTATTATTTATTAATATTATTTTTTATTATTATATTAATAATATTATTTTCTATTTTATATTTTATCAATTAGGCAATCACTTACTAAGTAGTCGTTCTATACTGAGTTCTATATTTGGTTGTCATTTTATATTTGATAACCGTTCAATTAGTCAATCACTTAGTAGTTGTTCCTTATTTGTTTAAAAAGTAATAATGGATTCGTTTAAAAAGACTTTTAAAAAGGCTTTCAGGCCAGACCAAACTATTAAAAAGGCCAGGCTTAGGCCGAAAAAAACCCTATGATAGACCGTAGGTCAGGCTTAGGCCAAAAAAATAAATCGTAGCCAGGCTCAGGCCTTTCAAAACCTGGTCTGGCCTGGCCTATTCTCACCCCTAATAGCAATTTTATATTCGGCCAAATCTTTAATATTTTTGAAATTTATTGAAATGGAAAATCATGATTTTTTATTGGATAATAATAAAAAATATTCCTAATAAAGATAGATCACATAAGTTAATATTAAAGTAAAAGCGACGTTGGAATCTTTGGATCAAATAAAACTATCCGTCGTTTAAACAAATGAATAATTGTTGACAAAAAGCAAATCAACGACGAAAGTTACGAAACGCAAGCATGTTCTTAGGAACGACACGCGTTTTGCGATCAGTGACTGGTTTCAAGAACACACAGTGAGATTAAGTTTCCGAAAGAATAAGAGAATAATTCCATAGCATCGAAGAATCTTGCAATCCAAAAACACACCCAAACTCAACTCTATTTATCATAATAACTTTTCTATCTTTCAATTCAAATAATAATGGCGAAGAATCTTAACGAGTCAGATTTCACAAACAACAGCGAACAAGCTTCTTCTTGTTCATTTTCATTCAGCGATTTTCCCGAAGATGTTCAACTTTGCATCCTCTCATTCCTGGGCCCCACAGAGATAGCTACGTTCGCCTGCACCTCAATGCAATTCGCTTCACTCTGTTCCAACGATGCTAAACTATGGTTCACCCTTTGCGATCGAAGATGGGGTTCCAAAACCCTAATTCCCAAATGGGGCAAAGGTAAAATTCCTTATAGACTTCTCTACAACACTCTCCATGAATGGGATAATCTCATTGGTTTCTGGCGTAGAAGCGGTCCAGGTAGTGCTGCGATTTCGTCTCCTTCGTTGGTTTTCTTTGAATGGGGTTCGTCTTTTATTACTGGTTCTAGGGTTTCGCCTTGTGAATTGCAATCTGAATTTTGTGATTACCGTGTTACAAAGGTGCCTTTTTTAAAGATGGGTATTTCTGAAGATGGACAAATCTTGAATCTTTTGGATCCTGATGGTAGAGCTGATTTGAATTTTGATTTTGATGGTTGTAATGAATTGATTAATGTGAATGTTAGTTTTATGGGGAAAACCCATTTTGTAGTGGAGGAGAATTTGTTTGGGAGAAGCTCTAGTTCTGTGAGTTTTAGTGGTGAGGATTGTGGTTTTGGTGGGGAGGATATGGATATGGTTGTGGCTGGGGTTGGGAGTGGATCTCCGCCGGATCGTATAATGTTGGAAATTTATCAGCATTTGGCCAACAGGGTTAGTCCTGGAAGCGACAGATCAAGGAGGCAGAGAAAGAAGGAGAAGGAAAGAATGGCTAGGAGGAAATGGGAGCCTGAGCATTTTGTCAAGATTGTTAATTGCTCGCCATCCCCGTCGCGGCCTTTGCAAGGCTTGTGGAAGGTATTTCTTAACTGTTCCTTGTTGTTATTATGTATGCTCACTCAATTATGTTTTGAGTGTTGATAATATTAATAGCATAGTAACTTGTTGCTCCGGTATTTATCATTTAATGATTGATATTTGATATCATTACCTGGTTACTCTGCTATTGCACTTTGTTCTTTGAGTCATAATAATCAAACTGCAGAATGTTGGTAAAAGAAAAGGAAACGAGCCAAAGATTCATGATAATTGATTTCAATTTCTGTGGCCTCTTATTTAGATCATGTATTGTTGGGGTTTGTGACGATGCACACCTTAAATTGAAGTCATGTTTATATAGATCAGCAACACTATGTCCCCACACCCCAGTGGTTGCATTTTGAGTGAACTATTGGAGTATACTGCGACTTTCTATATTTCTTTTTAATCTGATGAATTTGAAGATATGGCGGAGCTATGGCTCATTGAAATTGTCAATGGTGCAGGGAATTTGTGCAGACATGAGTTTAGCATTTTACCTTGTGGCTTATGATGACATTGGGGGAATTGCGTGCCGACGCCTTGGGGATCCTCCTGAAGGCTTTTCTACTTACGCGCCGGTTTTCTGGACGTCTAATGCTACATTTCTGGAATCCCCCTTTTCTCTAGAGGAAGAATCTTTGTATGACAGTCGCATTCATCTTCAACCGGTTCAACCACACAATGAAAATCTTGAGCAGTTCCCTATGTCAGATGTTGAAGGGGTAAATCACATTCAGCAGTTCCATTTGTCAGACAAGGAAGTGGTAAATCGAATTCTTCACATAAACTCAAGTTATGATTTAGTTATTCCGGACCTTGCTGGAACAATAAATCCAAGGAAGGCAGAGGGACGGATTTGGCAGTACCAGGATGGTACTTTTGGATTTGGATTCCTTCGGGACAACTTTGTCATAGACATGAAAAATATTGTCCGTGATGGTTGTATCATAGATGCAGTAAACCTTTCTGCTGATTAATATATTTCTTCATTTTATTGTTCATAGATTAATTGTGTTGCTGGATGTCACCTATATATTGTGGCATATTGTATTTTTAGCTGTGAAATTGTAACAATTTCTTTCTTCTTTTAACTGTGTTAGGCAGTTAGTTTCAAGCAATCTGTATTTCGTTGCAAGAACATGTAAATTGTCTTAACTATGAGTCACCTTTTATCTGTGACTTCCTTTCATTCATCATATTTTAAGTAAGCAAAATAATGGCAAGGAACATCTTTTGATTCCATTCTCTTACGTTTATATTATTGTAATGTTTATGTTCCAAGCATAGCCCCGTGAAGTTATAAAATTCCTTTGTTGGCTTAGGTAATTCACTTTTGTAAATGCTTACAGGATCGATGTAATAACCAAAATTTGATTGAAATTAGTAGAGAAAAAACTGATGTTTTTAAATAAAAGTATTCGTATCATTCAACAGGAGGTTGGCAACATAATCTGTGAGGTTAACAATGAAACTTACAGGTACATCAGTCTCCAAGCGTTTATCAGCCCAACATATAAATGGTTCTCATTGCTTGAGTTGTGACATGAATAATTTTGAATGAGGGAAGATAAAAAGTTTGGCTCACTGTTACTTTTTTTGCAGTACACATTTAGTTGACACTACTAGCCAATTCTATAGAGAAGGATATTGAAAATAAGGGTAAAAGCAATGGGATTGAAAGATGATGAACCTAGAGTTCAAGGTTTACAATGAGGCGATTGTTTGATTTTTGCTATCAAGAGATAGTTTATGGATATGATTTGTGATAAAAAAATGTTGGATATTGAAAGAAATGGAAACTAAAGTTTTTTCAACTTCCTACAAGAACAAATAATTTACTGATGTTTTCATATTATGATTTGAAAAAATCAGGTTGCACCATTGTGATTTTGTAAAAGCTACGCAAAATGGTTCATCATGATTTTGTCAATTTTAGCGTTATTATATTTTATAACATGTTTACCTACAATTAGAAGTTGCTTTGCTTATATAGCTAAAAGTAATTGATGAAAACTAGAAGGTGTAGCCACTAACTCTTAATAATATGCTTTAATTCCAAAAGATGTATCAGACTCCAATAAAACCATGTAACAAACTCCATAAAGCAGGTTGGAGTTACATTTAGTTTCATTTTAATCAAATTGAGTCAAATTGAAACACAGAAAACAAAACAAACAACTAATAAGTTGAGCAATTATGTCTCATAGATCCACACACTTGCAAACAAATATTGAATCCATATTATGGCAAAAACATGAAAGATAACAGAAACATGTAGTTCACAAATATGAAACTTGCAAATCGAAAATTTTTTGAGACTTAAGAGTCTTTCATCATGTTTAAGCCCCAACTTCTTCTCCGCTGATTTTCCCATGCATTGCATTTTTCTCATGGTCACCTTCAAGTTGGCTTAAATTTCCCTTTTCCTTAATCAGTTGGATATGGTGGTGTTTGCAGTAGAGTTTTCCCTCATGTGCTATGTAATTAGAAGGACTAATAACACACCCTCCATGGCAGCATTTGAAACAACTCTTATGGTATGGAGTTCCATTCACAGTAACCTATATAAATGCAAAATATTGCTTCCATTAGTAGAACAACAAGTTTTGTACTCAGCATCAAGGTTTAGATTAAAGAAGAATGATGAATTATGTGCCAATAAGCCTATGTTTGGTTCTACATTTGTACCTCTCAAAATCACTTTGGGCTTCTAGCTTTAGAATTGATTCTTGTCCTAAAATCAATTATACCTAAAAAGTTTATGCATCTGATATTAATTTAAAACCAGATATATCAACTTTGATTAATTTCATTCCAGGGGAGTCATGCTTTTAGCTTTCAAATTTATGGACATATACATACACACAAAAGTAATTATGATCAAAACCATTCAAATATAAATTGATAAAATTGCTTTTTTTTTTTAATATATTCAAACATAAATTATTTTACATTCTCAATTTCAATCAAAATAAATTTTATAAAATCAATTCAGGAAAAATTAACTTTTGTCATCGTAAATCCAAACTATTTTATGGTTGTCTTGTATAATTACCTTCTCTGTTGGATAAACTGTTTTCTGACAACCAGAACATTTGTCCCTAGTTCCACCAAACATACCTGAGGCTTTAACTGCTGCAGGTTTCTGATTAAAACAGCTCAAAAGTCATATGAATGATAAAAAAACTGAATTTATTAGTATTGTGCATTGCAAGCACCTAGATTTAGAATTCATTAATTACCTCACTGTCACTATTTCTTTCTGGTTTGGCAATTTTTGGTGTCCCTAGTTAAGCAAAAGGAAGGACATTTGAGAAACTTACTATTGAAATAAATTTCAATACTTACAAAAAAAAGTACATTTGACTGATTCTTTGTTTACCTTCAAAGCTTTTTTCAAGGCTTCCAGTTCTTTTAAACAGTTGGTCAAAATGTGGCTTGCAGTAAAGAACTCCCTCAAAAGAGTTGTAGTTGCTTAGCTGCATATATATATATATACATTAATCTGTCAGAAAATTTCTTTTATGAAAATTATAACAATGAAGTAAAATATACAGACACACATATTAGACATGACATTGAAAAAAATAAAAGTGATTGAATGCAACGATATGTGTAGGTGCGGACACTGACGCACCTTCGATCTGAAGTATAACATATTTGATATAAAAATACTTGTGACTATGAACAATTAATTAAAGGAAATTGTAAAAATGATGCAACTTGTCATTCTGATTTTAGCAAATTTAATTAGATCCAATGCAAGAAGCCTAAAGAAGACTATATGATAAAAAATAATTGTAAGAGAAGTTATGAGAAAGAGACATAGACCTTGAGGGTTCCTTTGCAATGGTGGCATCTGAAACAAGCTTTGTGGAACACTCTATTATCAGCAGTTAACTTATCAACAAGATATACTGTTTTGTTACAAGCCATACATTTCTGAGTTGTTCCTGCAAATGCCATTCTTCCTTAGAGGACAAAATGATTATGAAGAGGAAAGAAGGAAAAAAGTGAAGGAGAAATTTGGCCTAAAGAAAATTGTGAACACTAAAGTGAAGTTCCTAACAATTATATTGTCTCTGTGACAATCATTTTGATCAAATGTTATGCACCTAACTATACTTTTCTCTTTCACACTTTTTTATTTATGTCTTGCCCCTCATCTAAACTAAGGAAAAATAATAATAATAATAATAATAATAATAATAATAATAATAATATTCTCTCTATATTTTAAAATAAGTGTCACTTTATTATATAAAAAATACTTTAAAATACATATTGTTTTGCATTTTCAAAGTAATATCAGTTTTTTTTTACTTAATTCTACTCATAAGTTGATGTTGTCTATATGTTTTTTAAGTCATTATATACCACTGCATATTTACGATAATAGTTCATAATTAATAGCCAATAAAATTAATTTTAGAAAATTGTAACATTCTTTCATTTATTAAATTGGAGTGAGAAAAAAATATGAGACCACACTTACTCTTTTTGTCTTTTATTAAAAATATTATTTAAAAACAAATTCTCCAAAAGTAAATTCTATTTCAAATTATTAGATGCATTTAATATTATTTTTTTTAAAACATATATTTTTCTTAATATAAATAGAAAATGAAAAATGTGTTTATTTAAAAAGACAAAGAGAGTAATAATAAAACAAATATATCTACAACGAAGTTCTAAATTAATGTCTAAGATGAGATAAATTCTAAATAAGTGGTCTATCATGAACAAATAACTACAAATCTCTTAAAACTCTAATTGCACATTTTAGAAATAAAAATTAACATATCCCCTTATCTTTTATCACTGAGACGGACGGTACGATGATTCATGTTAATTTGACAAGTTGAATTTTGATAATCTTCCATTATTTTTATCGATCTAGTTATTGTTTCAACCGTAAAACTAAAAAAATTGTTAATTTATACTTTCGATAACTATAATTTATTATTGTTAGAATTTCAAATAACTTTTAAATATTATTCTACTATAAAAATAGTCTCCTATAAAATCTGCTATAAATTGATTACTAAAAAAATTTAATATAGATCTATGAGATGTTTGAGAACCATGGTGGTTAATTGCATTCTTGATTGGATATTTTGGTTTTTAATAAATTATAAATGCATTAGAAAGCCACTTTGTAATTGTGGGGTCTTATGGCTTCAAAATCACAACTGCCAGCACCTTATCATTCAACATCCAGCTGGCTAGCTTTCATTCTCGGATCTCACTTTTGAAACATAACACATTCATTTCTTGAATTACAAGGATGAATTATGAAGTTGTCATGCATGTTACTGGCAAACCAAACTAAACATCTTCTAAACTTAACAAACAACCTTTTGGTCTAATTGTATAGGCATGTGGATAAAGATCTTCTTCTAAACTTAACAAACAACCTTTTGGTCTAATTGTATAGGCATGTGGATAAAGATCTTCAAAAGTTGTCATCTTTTTTTTTCTTCTTCATATGGCATCTAGTGCAATTATGGATCTATGTTATGTTGGTGCGATCTCTTTAATATATGGATATTATTAATCATTTTTATAAAACATGTCCAACCAATGAATGAATATCTTTTTGTTAGTAAAAAAATTAAACATGTGCAACCTTGCAACCGATGATGAACATTAATTCTCATTAACTATCAACATATCTATTTTTTTTAATCTATTTTCACCAAATAGGAAAGTTGTATAGTTAATATAATAAAGAAAAAATGTGACAATTAATGTTACTATTTAATACTTAGGACCCATTTACTTTATAAATTTCTTTTTTAGATTTTATTATTTAAAAGTTGTTTTAATTTTATATTTATTAATAAGGAGATTAGATATATTTAAAATAAATAATTGTTTAGATACATATATTTTTTACTTATATTTTATTACAAATAGAGTAATTATAATTTTTATTTGATCTAAATTATTTACTATCATTGCAGTATATTTTAGTCGTTGAAATGAAAATAGAACAATTTGATTTTGATTTCATCCAACAAGTGAGATCTATGACCAACGAAACTCATCATTTCTATTTTGCCTAGCTCAACCATCTCATATCATTATGAAGACAGCTTTGTATTAATATTTTATTACTACTATCCCATTGAAAAACGACTAATATTATGAAATATATATCAAACAAATATGAAACATATCATAAGCAGGGCATTTGGTCTAGTGGTATGATTCTCGCTTTGGGTGCGAGAGGTCCCGAGTTCGATTCTCGGAATGCCCCAATTTTTTAATTTCATTTTTGAAAATGAACATCCTATTGTGAATACTCTGTGACTTTCTTCATTCTCTATAAAAGTTGCTTTCACGTTGAGTTAGTGTGATGTGGCATTTCAGGTTGGACAGAATTTCAAATCATTTTTAAACTCTTCTATTAGCTGGTGACTCCGATTGCAGATATAATAATAATAATGTTATTTATTATATTTGTAAAACAGTGTGGGTTTCATGGCATTTTTTGTTTTATAATTTGATTCATATCATTCTAATATAGAAACCAAACAATACATAAACAGAAAACAAACCTGATATAGTGCCGGGACTTGAGAAAAAAAAAGCATGTCGAACCCAAATATCCTTTGCACCTTTACATAAAGAGATAAGATCAACAGAGTTTCTCACCACGTCATTCATTTTTTTTAATTAAACTTTTAGTGTTGATTTTTACTCATTCATAAAATTAATCTTTTTATTTTAAAATTTAACAATTTTAATTATTTTTTTAATTTTGTAATTAAATAATAGTAATATTATATATTTTAAATAATGTAAAATATTTTAAATAATATGACATTTGATATAATATTGTTAGATGATTAATATTTATAAAATTATAATAAAATATTTTAAAAATTTAAATTTCAAGTTTAAAATTATTCAGAGATCTTTGTTGGGGCTCATAGGTGGCACAGCCATTCCAAAACTTTTTTTTTATTAAATAAGAAATATATATATTATATATATGATGTTGGGAAAGAATTTTGTCATGCCAAAGTGACAAAGTCTTATTTTGCAGTTCAAGGTTCAAGTCTTGCCACGGTCGTTAATTTATAAAGATTAAATGTATTGTCTTACTATTTTAAAAAATTAAAATCTTCATCTTCTATTTTAAAATCTATACTTTTTTGTTTCCCTATTTTTAAAAAATTGAAATTATGATCCCCAATTTTAAAATCTATAATATTTTTCCCCCGCTTCACTTTTTTTTTATTGACGCGTCCTATTCACTAATAAGATGACAACTCTTATGAAGTCTTATCTAATATTAATGTCATTTAAAATTTTCATTAGTCATTAGGTTTTAAATATCAAGTGACTTTTGTGTAGGATTTATGTCAAATAAATTATTCTATTATGTATAATTTATTTATTAACTTTTTTTTTTAATTTTTCGTTATTTTAATATCTTACAACTTAAGTTTTATAGTAATTTTAGTCTTCTTATTTTTAAAATTTAATAATATTGGTCATTTCACCAAAAAAAATTTAACTAAAAAAATAATAATTTGACACATTTTAAATAACACGACGTACAATCTCATGATGTAGAATCATCTACATGTATTAATTATTTATGTTATTAATTAAATTATAAAAATGAATAATTTTAAAAGTTAAAATTGAAATTTTTCGTAGATTTTATTATAATTTTATGGCTATTGATCATTCAACATCATCTTATCATATATCACGTCGTTTAAAATATATCTGATTGAAAATTTTAACTTAAAAAATCTGATGGACAAATCAAAATTGTTGCATTTTAGAATATAGATACCAAATTTATGAATTGCTAAAAAATAGGGAAATCAAAACTATAATTAAGTCTACAATTTATCTTGATTTTATAATTTTATTGCTATTTTAAAATATTTTTATCTTCTTAGCAATTAAATATTATATAAATAATAATTAATGATTAAAGAAAATTTTAAATGACGAAAGGTAAAGCCACATAAGTGCTGCCAAGTCATTGGTGAAGGGGATAGATCAGCAAAAAGTATTCCCAAAATTGGAGTGGGTGGAAAGAATAAAAAATTCAAATTTTTGAAAATAGGAGACACAAGATTATAAATTTTAAAATAAAGCGACCAAATATAAAGTTAAGATTTGAACTCAAATATGTGGAACTCAATATGAGTCTCAATATATAGTAAAATGAGACTCAAAGCCAACAAAAGAAAGACACTAGTGAAAAATCAGAAAGCATGGTAGCAATGGTAAGGCATGTCCCTCAGGCCTCACCTTGTCTAATGGATAGAGAAACGTGGAGGCTCAACAAAATCATTTTCAATACTTTAGGCACGGTAATGCAGAAATAAATTTGATTTATCGATTGCAATTAGGTGAAAATATTTCATGCCTTTCGATAATGGTATGTAACCTAGCTTACAACATGTTAGACTTTATTTTAAACAAATAAAATCAAAGCTATATTAGAAATCTACTCAACTAAAAATGTCACACTTCATATCATTAAAAAAGTTTTTTTTTAAGTAACACAAACTTAGAAGGTTGAAGAGACTATTTCTCAAAAGAAAAATTCAAGGCAATCAAAGGAAGCCATTATGACATCAAGAAGGATTTTATGAGATTCATGCATGAATTTCACTCCAATGGAAGATTTGTTAAATGAACGAATTGTTCATTCATTATGTTGATCCCAAAAAAGGATAATTCTCATAAGCTAAATGCTTTTAGGCCTATCTCTTTGGTCGGTTGTATATATAAAGTGTTAGCAAAGGTGTTGGAAAATAGATTGAAGAAGATTATTAGTCATATAATATAGGAATCTCAGTAGTCATTTATGAAATGTTGATAAAAAGAATTTCTTTTGTTCAAAGTTGATTTTGAAAAGACTTATGATTATTATGTGGATTGGGGATACTTGGAATTTATGGTGAAGAAATTGAATTTCCGTTTAAATGGAGGAAAATGATTATCGAATGTCTTAGTTCAACTAGTATTCGATGCTTGTAAATGGAAGCCCTATTGTAGAATTCTCCTTACGAATAGTTTTATGACAAGAGATCTATTTCTCCTTTTTTTTCCTTTAGCAATTGAAGGTTTTAATTCAATGTTGCAGTCAGTAGTAGATGGAGGTAGTTTTTTTGGATTCCTCGTAGGTGAAGGGAACAAGCTCAGAGTGTCTCACCTTCATTTTGATGATGGTACTTTGATTTTAGGTGAAAAATGTTGGGCTAATATCAGTCTATCAGAGCTATTAAGACAATTTGGTTTCTCTTTGAACTGATTTTGGGTTTGAAGGTTAACTTACAAAAAGTATGTTGGTGGAAATTAATTTTAACACATTTTGATTTTGGTTAGTGGAGGCAACTCAAGTTCTTAATTGTAGAGTGGGGAAGACGCGTTTTAAATGTCTTGGTCTTTTTATTGGTGGAAATCTAAGAAGGCTATAATTTTAGGACCTATAATTGATATGATCAAGAATCGTTTATTTGAGAATAAATATCGTCATTTATCAATGGAAGGTCATCTTGTTCTTATCAAAATTGTCTTATATATGATTCCGATTTACTTTATTTCATTCTTCAAGGTTGCTACAAGTATTATCTTTAAAATTGAATCTCTACTTAAACTATTTTTATGGGATAGTGAGGAAGCTAGAAAAATTCATTGAATTAAAAGTGATTAGGTGTGTTTATCAAAGAATAAAGATGGATTAGGTGTGTGTGATGTGCAGACTTTTAATTATGAATTGTTAGATAAATGGAGGTGGAGGCTAAAGGTGGAGAAGAATAGTTTATGGTTTAAAATTTTAGCAAAAAGACACCGGATGTTAAATGTTGAGGTGGTTGGAGGTTTAGGAATGGGTTGTGTGTGGTGGAAAGATATTCAAAAGGTAGGAGTTGGATTTTGAGATAACCAAGTTAATTGGTTTTCCATAAATTTGGGTATGGTGATTGGCAATGGGAGAGATTCGTTGTTTTGGCATGATCTTTGGGTCGACGTGGTGCTAAAAAATTATTCTAGTAAATTATTTAGTTTGAGTTATGATAAAAATGTCAAATATGTAAATTTGATGGGGATTGATGTAGTAGAAGGCAGATTTAGGTGGAAGTGGAGGTTGGGGTTGTTTTGGTGGGAGGAGGATTTGCTTGTGGAGTATTCTATGTTCGTTGATAACTTTGTTTTGCAAGAAAATGCTTTGGATAGATGGACTTGAAAAAATATTTTTGGTGATGAGTATTCAATTAAAGGAGTTTATTAGATGTTGATGTCAGATTCGAGAATTAAAAAATCTCTTTTGTGCGATCATGCGTGAAATAAATTTGTTCTAGTGACGGTCTCTTTAATTGTATGGGGTTATAAAAAAATAGACTCCCAAAAGATTGTCTTGTACGTCATGGAAAAAATTCTACGGATTTAATTTATATCAATGAGAGCCATTTATTTGAAACTTCTCGTTACTTATTTGTTGAGTATGCATTTTTTTTTTTAAATTTGAAAGTTAATCTTGACCTGAATTAGTAATGTTTTACTAAACACTATTTTGGAAAACATTCAATCTTTTGGTGGTTTATGTTTGTTTTGTAATATGCATAGTATAATTTTACATGCGATTTGGATGGCTTGGGTTTGAGCAATATGGAAAGCTCCAAATGTCATAATCTTTCAAAGTAAAAGTTTGACTTGGAGTGTGATGTAAAATCTATTAAATTATAATATTTGTGGTGGTTCAAAATAAAAGTTAAATAGTTTAAATTTAATATTCATCAATGGTGGATTCGTCCTTTGCTGTATTTGAGTCCCTTGATGTAAGCATTGTTTTGTTCTTTTTAGTTTTAATTTTACGTTGATGGGATATAATTTGATTTAACTCTTGAACACTTGTTTTGTGAATTGTATTTATTTATATTATCTTTAATATACCTTGTGCCCTCAAATAGTTTTCATTGATATATTTGTTTGATTTATTTAAGTTAATTAAAAAAACACTTGTTTTGTCGGAACAGTAACATGCTGTAATATGCGGATCTGATGCATGTGTGAAAGTTTAACGTTACGATAGCAATGCATACGATAACCAACAAAATTGATAATCATTTTTATTTTAATATCTCTCGAGTTGGTTAGACTATAATCGATAATAAATTCTTTTAATGTTGCTGCAATTTTATAATTAATTCCATGATCTCTTATTAATAAAAAATTGTATTTTTATGTAAAATATTTTCATACTTTTTTCTATGAAAAAGAAAATTGTAGGAGAATTTTTTAACTAGAAATTAAAGTACAAAAGTAACACATATAACAAATTATATCGTTTTCAAGATGAATTATAATATTTTGTTTCAACATTTGAATTTTTAACAAATGTTTAAAGAACAGTCGTCAATATTTTTCTTTAGTTTTTAAGATAAGATCCGAAGTAATTTAATTCTACAGATATGTAGCTTAGCTGAATGTGGATTTGTTTTTGTTTTTGTTTTTTTTTAATTCATTGACTATGATATAAATAATATAATACTTTGAAGATGCAAACGAAGTCCAAAGACAGTCGTATATTTTATCACAAAATTGCTATCGAACAATACACATGCTTAGAATTAATAATTCCCTGTAAAGAAAAATGATGCATTAATTCTTTGTCAAAAAAAAAAAAATAATAATGCATTTAATTTAGACAATGCAAATCATCGAAATGTTGACAATCATGGGTGCGTTCATAACCAGAGCACCAAGTTTTCCCTACAAAAACAAATTTGTATGACCCTCTTAGGATATCAAATTCAAATATAAGGGAATAAATATATCATTCACTACTTTGAAGTGTCGTTAAATGAAACTGAACGTGTTAAAATAATTGTCTCAAAAATGATTTTTTATTTTACTTTTAATATAATTTTAATTATTTCTTTTAGTTATACGCTCTAATTAATGTTGCATTCTTTATCGGTATCTTTCATTTATTTTTATTTTTTTTTAATATGTATAAAATAATCCATTGCAATAATTATTTTAATATGTAGCAAGTATATTTTTTAGATATTATTTGTTTATATTTTATTTTGAATGATTTAGAAGGAGTATTATATATCATATTGATTATAAATCTATAATTTATTTTTATCTCTGTTCAATCTTTGGTTTCAAAATGTGTGAAAACTAAACCTTATGAAATATTCGGTGTACATAATATGAAATGGGTTTGGCAAATGTTCATCATATTTTGAGTTCAAAATGAAAATGAAATAGACATTAGTAGGTAGTATAAAATCAACCTTTTAAACAAAAACAAATTCCATTAAAAAATTACCTAGATAAGCTATAATTTCAAGCATGCTTACTAAATTCATCATTATATTAATTATCCTACTTCTGCATATTTATTAACAATAAACACTCCAAATTTTTTCCTTGACAGCTACCTCTCCCTTATCATAAATTTCTTGGCAATTCATGTGATATATTCAAACTATATACTACCACCTTCTAGAAGACATTAAAGATCGATATAGAACATTGATGACACCTTGGAACCTGTTATATTAATAAATCAAAAGACTAATTCCACATACTTGTCCACAAGTAACATGTTCTCTCAACTCTTCCCTATTATCCCATAGCTCATTTCTTACGGCACTATAGTCTATTCATTTCCAAGACTTCATTCATATTGAACTATATATAGTCAAAAAAAGACTATAAAATATTAATTTTCTCCCTCTCCAAATAGTCAAATACCAATAATACCCCTCAAGAAACTTCTAAAGGATCAATATTAAAAAGTTTAAAACCTTTTTTTATTTTGATTTGACCCTTAGGCCCATTGGTCCAAACTCTAATTTAAAACCTACCCAATTCACATATTTCGTCAAAACCAAAACCTTGTGCATCTAAAAACCAAAATATTTTTCCCATTGATATGTTGAACCCTTTTGTTTGTGGAACTTTTACTCATGAAGATGATGAACTATGTTCTAGTAGCCCAAGTAAATACAAAAGAAAAGATAGCAAAAACAACCCTTATTCTACACGTGGCTTAGACAAATTTTCTCAACTTTTATCCGATCTAAATGAAAAAAGACAGAAAATTTATTCACAAATGAACCCTCATGACATAACTTTTGTTCGTTTTGTTCACTCAAACACTGATGATTTTGTTCCAATTATTGTCAAGGTGAAAAACAAGGATCATAAAAACAAGAGCCAAGACCTCAAAGTAGTTAAAGTAAGAAACTCGACAATGAATTCAGAGTCAACGGAGAAGTCAACGGATCAATCAAGTTCTATTATGGAAGAAAGAAACCAACCCAAGATGGAAATGAATAGAAAAGCAACAAAAAAGAACATATCTTGGAGTATCAACAAGTTAGATATGAAGAAACCAATGTTCTATTTGCCATTTATTGTGATCATGATTTTAGTTTTGTTGACTGTGTTTGGAAGAACAGCTGCAACAATTTTCACCTGTATTTTGTGGTATGTAATCCCAACTTTGAAAGATTTAAATTCAAGAAATTCTACGAAGAAAAGGGTTGTGGTGAATAATGAAGGGGTGAAGAAAAAAGACTATGTTAGAGGGTTTAGTGAAAAGAAGATTGTGGTGAATGAAGGTGTTGTAAAAAAGAAAGATTTTGTTAGAAGATGGAGTGAGAAGAAAATGGTGACTAATGATGGATTATTTTCTCCAAGAAGTGGTGATTCTGATGAGGCTAACAAGAACAAGGTTCAAGGAAAACATTCACACAAGAAAAGTTGGTGATCATTGTATGATATTGTTCACTTTCAATCCTTTTTTTTTTTTTGTTTTTTTTTCATGTTTTCATTTTTCTTGGTTAGGATTAGAATTTTTGTGGTGTGAATATGTGTAGATTCTCTTTGAAGACTTGCTTGAAACGAGTTGACAATTCAACCTTTCTTGTTACATGTTATGATGAGTTAAGATTATGATTTAAAATTGTTTGTCTGCAACCGCAATTTTAGTATCAATATAAACATAACTGCAATCAGAATTTAAAACTTTAGCGTATGTATTTTGGTAGTGTTAGATTTCATTAATGAAATCTATGACTGAAATTGCATATGGATTTTTTTGGACGGTGAAATGGGACGGTAAAATTTGATTCAGTGCAATCTAAAAAAAGAAATTGACCAAGAATTCTAGGATCTACAGTTTTGTGCAGCTTATGTCCACTAGTTAGTTCCTATACCACTTCTATTTTAGAATCATTTTTTGTTACTAAATTCTATTTTGGAATCGTTACATTCAAAGAACTTGACATAAGTTAAAAGAAATGAAGATGATATCTAAAATAATTTAATTGGCCGTCCCAGCTAAGTCTCTTTCCATTAAGCATCTTGATTATTTTTTGTAAAAAAATTGCTTATGGAAATAAAATGCTCTGAATTTTGGTTATATGACTAGCATTTGACTTCTTTGTTTTTGGCTAAACTGATATTTTGAGGGTTCGAAATGTTGGGGCGAAAAAATCTTCAACGACATTTTATAATTATAGATTAAACAAATAGTAATATGCCTGGCTGTGGTTAATCAGCCTAACAAGATATTTGAATTGAATTAGAGGTTAGAAGTTTGAATAGTTTGTTTAGATTATAAATATAAAATTAATTCTCATTGATTTGATCATGGATCATGGATGTATTTTTTAATGGCTAATCTACTGATCCTGAAGATTTTATTGAACAAACCTACCACGTGTTTTTAGTTGAGATGATGAATTATTAATTGTGTCTCAAACTTTCAATAGTTTATTATACTCAATTAGGTACATTGAGATTCTGAGTTCAAGCTCGAAAAAGAATAATGGTTGATTATATTTTACTTAATTTATATATCTTTCTTTTAAAAATTGGAGGAATAAGACCAAAACAAAATTTCATCCACACATGTTGGTCCAAGCAGCAAGGAGTTTGATTTTCCAATAAACAATATATTTGAATCATATACATGAAAAAAATTGGTGCTCCGAGTGTTTTGTTGCCTTATATATGTATGTATCTATCCAAGTCCAACTGGACTTGAATTATATTACTGAATGAGTAAAATGAAAATATTATGAATAATCTTATCTATTCAACAAAAGATTACAAATGAAATATTTATATTGGAATGCTTATCTAATAGATTAAACTGATGATTAAAGAAATATAGTGCACTATGACAAAAATACATACATATATATATAGTGCACCAAATTTCTCAGCAATGATCTCACCAATCTTTCAAATTCCAAATTTGAAGTCATCCTTATCCTTTTATTATTGAGTACTTTCAAGTTGGTTGTTGTCATTAAGTGCCTACTATTTGAGTAACATCCAAACACACATTTATCTTATGTTCTTGTCGTCATCTTAAAACATAATAGTTATTTCCTACTAATTTTAAGGTTTTCTTTTATTAAAAAAAAAAAAAAAAAGCATTTGGTCGATGGCGGAGTAATCTGTTCGTTCATTGACAGGTCTAGCAGTATAAGCTCAAATAGAACATACGATCATCCTAACCATAAATCTAGAGACTGTCAAAAAATTATAACCTCAATATACACTTTTAAAGCTTTACAAATATCAACACCCGCCATAAAACTGCGGCTGTAGAAAGGGTTAAAAAACGACGACTAGGTCTAACGTGAAAAGTTTTAAATGATGTAAATTGATTTTAGTAAAAACTAGATAAAATATAAAAGTGATTTCTGCTAATATATTTGAATAAAAACGAGGTCAGCAATAAATTTAAGACTGCAATAACTTTTATTAAAAAAAAAAAAAAACAAAGGCTGCAATAACTTTCTCTCAATAAAAGCTCCAAATTATAACTCACTTTGGAAGCAAATAATAATTATACTAAAGAACACTAAAACTTCAAATAATAATAAAAAATTGTTTTATGTTTCTAAAATCACTTATATATCCTACATAAGTGAATCCAAATATGCATGCATACTTCTCAGTTTTCACCTTGCCATTTTACAGCACCCAAATGATATTTAATTTAGCCAAGTAATGTAGGATACCGATTTTCCTTTTGGAACAGCTAAACGGAACAGAACGAGTACTGTCAGCTACTGATAACTGAATGCACCATGTCAAAGGAAAGGGAAGGAATTATTATATTCATAATAATAACAAGAATATCGATCAGCAAAATATCAGCCTTTTAATGACTCAAGTCTTAACATGGAACATTAATGGACAACATAGTGTTATAAAGTTTCCACCGACTATGAATGTATAATGTGTCTACAGTTTTACCTTACATTTGTGATCTAAGTCACATGGCAGCAACTTTAACTTGTGAGCTAAGGCTCTTCTTCATAATTTGAAAAAAAATGAGATTATAAAATGTTATTACAGCTGATCTCTGAAGATAATCCCACTATCACATCTCACAAGCTTGAGTAGATTCCCGAGGGCCCAAGTCAGCAAACATTCTACGAGTCTATATTTGAGTTCAGTCCATAACAGCAATGTTGCCAAGTTTGTATAATACAACAAAGTGTTGAGTCCTTATTCCTGAATCAAATAAAGGGATTCCTTGTCAATACTTACAGATTTACCATCAATTACAGATGGTCCAACTAGTAAACCAAATGACACAACTAAAAATATATCCCTTGACATATCAAAATCTCACCTTGAATCTCCTCGGGCGCACCTTATCTGGACTGTGGCGAGAGTTGTAGACTTGGCGTCGGGGAGCTTCACTTCCGTAATGATCAGCTGAATTTGTGGATATCACGCTATTTTTCTCTTGAGTTTGATTCCTTGGATTACGAAAAAATCCATCTTTGTCCCAAGTAACCTCATAATCAGCCTTTAAACTTGATCCTTGCTGTTCAACGATAACTCATAAATCAACGCAAATAAATCAAAAACACATCCAAGCTTTCAATTTTGCAAAGTATTCCGGCATGCTAATTGCTGCCCAGTTTTTATCACCTATACCAATCATGAATGTAATGCAGGTCTGCAACTGATTGCATACTATCAGTTTCAGCAATCAATGAGAACACTTACTTTCATTGCCCGGCAGTCGGCACGGCACGTGAACAGGATTGCCTAATTAGTATTAAAAATAACGACAACAAAACAAGCACAAGCATGTGAGGTTTTATTGCAATATTTTAATGATATGTATGATTTCACAATAAAGTGAATAAGTCAAAGACCGAAGACCTGATTTAGATTAAATTCTCAACAAACACATGTAGATAAATAATATTTAAATTGATTTTGTAAAGACTGTAAATCTTCTAAACATTGACTTCCCACATAAGTTAAAATCAACTTCTACATTTCGACATTTTCAAAAACTCTCTCCTCTAATTTCTTCCTAGGTAGATCAACAAGGGATTTTTCAAAGTTAGAGACAAATTGCTTAGTAGGAAAATTCTCATAAGCTAGAAGTTAATACAAATTGAACCTAAAACCAATACCTTTTGCAAAGAGCGACCACAGAGAACTCTCAATGCATCATGGAAGTCTTGATATTTCTCAAACTGAACCACAATTTTGCAGTAAAGCCCCGAAACTAGGTCTCCACTGTCTTCATTTGCATCCTTACCTGAATAATCGTCCTCAGCAACATTAAGATTCCTATTAAACGCAAGTTAAGGAGCAAAAGAATTAGCAACAGTCACATTATTGACAGCTACGTGGGAGCTTGCACATAGCTTTTTAAATACAAATAATTCTCACATAAGCAGCACAAACATTAGCTTTTTGAAGTTTATTTATGTTCGCTGATAAGTTCATTTATTTCCACTTCTTAAAACAAGGATAACAAAAACAAACTAAACTCTGGTCTTCATCCCTAACACACTTTGTCATATTAATCTCTACACTATAAACATACAAATAAAAGTGTCACCTACCTCTATCAATCACATTAGGTGTAAAACTAGTTTGAATAAACTTCTCAGTAAACACTTATATAGAAAAAGAAACACAAAAAGAATCTTACAATAAGTTTTAAGTCTTTTAGATTAGATAATAATAACTTCATGCATAAGTTGAAATCAGCTTCTTCAAAAACTCTCTCATATAACTTCTCCATAAATACTTACAAGCTTATAGTAACTCTTCTGTAAGTGTAGCACGCTCAATTGATAAGCTCACAAAAACTAACTATTATCAAACTCTAACATACTTATCCGTATCTACAAGTTATGCCAGTGTTTCATAACTAACTAAAAGAATAATTTGAAGTATTAATAACATCTATTACTCAATTTCGTAATTGTGATCTATAATTTACAAATAGGTAGTAAGAAAAAGAATGAAGAAAACACGCACCTTATCTTGCCAAACTTGGAAAAGATAGTGTGTGTAACAAGCATAGAAGGTTTAGAAGAAACTCTAGGTTCAGCGAACCATCGTGAAGGCACATTAGTAATGACAATAGTATCAGGTTGGCGCCTAAAACTCCGATTAAGATTCTGAAAAGCATAAAACTCTTCCCAATTTTTCTTCATAGATTCAAAATGATCAGAATGAGGAACAGCAACAGATAGGGTAAACCTAACACCTTGAAGATTCAACTCAATGCCGTTCATGTTGGCAACTAAACGGTTTCTCCATAGGGAGACGTCGTTTAGGTCGGTTAGAAAAGATAAGTCCCATATATGGAGCGTGCCGCAGACGACGGGGTCTTCGCGTTTGCGTTTTTTGAGGTCTTTGTTGAAACGTTTGAATTGGAGGTTTTGTTCGGGGAGGGAAATAGAGAGAGAGGTATGGAGGAAATCGAGTATGGATAGTTTCATTTTCCATTCGTCGAATGGAGTGGTGAAAGATGAAGGTGTAGAAGGGTGTACGGTGAGGTTGAGTTTGATGCGTGGGAGGAGAGTGAGGTCTTTGTCAATTTGGAGTGTTGATGTTGGTGGAAGTAGTTTCAGATCTTGTTCCTCCATTTTCATCTTCACTACTCACTCACTCACTCAACTGCTGTGCTGCTCAAAGGGATGTCAATTCATCTTATTCCAAACACAAATCGTAATTTACACACAAATATTCCATCAAAAGCTTTTTAGATCTTTTGTTGGGAAATATATAAATTCATCCCTAAGTTTATAAACATATCAAATTAGTTCTTAAATTTTATGAATTTTTAATCTTTTACAAATAATTAATCTCTTTTGATTTTGAATTAGTTAAACAACACAATTTTTGTTGTCATCACAACTCATTTGAAAAAAAATTGTCAATTCATTTAATTTTTTTTAACAAAATTGCCAAATATTTTTTTTAACTGCAAACTTGATTTCTTTAATATTTCTACTTCATTTTTAAAAAGTTTATTACAGAAATTGTCAACTCTATTTATTATTAATTAAATTAAACAGATTATGACATAAGGTGTCAAAATTACCTCTTTAAAGTTTTGAGATTAAAAATATGTTTTTATCTTTT
>JBBPBT010001185.1:5060625-5076521 GCA_037974875.1 Cicer bijugum
AAACTCAAATTTTGAGTTTTTTCAAATTAAAAACAACAACAACAAAAAGTAAAAAATTTGAATTTTTAAGAAAAATATGTTGCAAAAATACAAAATTTTGGTTTTCCAATATAAATTATTTTAGAAAAATAAATTTTTAAATTAATATTTTTATTTGGGAAAATTAAAATATCTTCAATTTAAAAATAAATATTATTTTTCTAAAAATTACAAATAAATGCAATTTAGACGCAGTCGGACAAAAATTAACTATAAAATTTTGATTTTTAATACATATTTTGAATAATTGTATTTTCATGTATTCCAAAAAAAACTAAAATATTGACTTTTCTAAAAATCCCAAACAAAAATGTAAAATAATAATAAAGGGTAAAGTGGGTTTTTTTCTTAAAATAAATGTGGGGTAAATGTACATTTTTAGGGGGAAAACTTTCCTTTGTACCCCCACTTTTATACCTATACCCTCATAATTTTTTAAAAATGGCAATTATACCCTTATTAATTCAAAGTTTTTTTTTTTATTCATTTCATCTTTTTTGGAATCAGAAAAGATTTCCGATACACACTTTATTTCTGGAAAACTTTTTTCAAGTTTTCCGGTACAGAAGGTTGTTACAGGAAAACTTTAAAAAAAATTTTCGGTACAGAAGTGAAAAATTATACTACCGGAAAACTTAATTTGAAAGATTTCCGGAAGTTGTTTCCAGAAAACGTTCTCAAAAAGATTTCCGGTACACACCATTTTTTTTAATTATTTTTATAAATGATAATACACCATTCAATAATTAATTCATCATAAATATTAATTAATATACCATAAATATTTTTAAATAATAATATACCATAAATAATTAATACACTATAGTAATTAATAATTAATACATCATAAATCATGGTCGATTGTCACAAATTATTTCCGATAATTAATACCAGCAATGTTGACCATCAAATTTTTCGGAACACTCTTCTGTACCGGAGAACTTAAAAACAAGTTTTCTGGAATACTCCTCTGTACCGGAAAACTTCATCAAAGATTTCCGGTAATAGCTTATGTACCGGAAAACTTAATCAAAGATTTCCAGAGTACAACTCTGTACCGGAAAACTTGTTTTTTAACTTTTCCGGAAATTTAGTAAAAAATCTTACTCTCTATTCCGGAATTTTGTAAAATTTTATTATTTATACGAGGGCAAAATAGTCAATTCATTCTTATTTTGGGGGTAAAGGTATAACCAAGACGGTACAAAAGAAAATTTTCTTTTAGGGGTGGGGGATGTTTTGCTATTTATCGTGTGGCTATCTTTGGGCTTGGCCCATCTTCTTAATGAAACAATTTTGAAAACAAGATGAAACAAGAATTTTATTGATCCAAAAAGTTGACAAAATAAAAGAACAACACTACTCATAAAATTAACCTGAAAAAGTGAAAATAGAGGAAGAAAAACTTGAAGGACAGTTATAGACAGTCATCAAATGACGTCTAATAAAAAATTTAATGTGATTTTTAGAGATTAATTTAATCCAATCCATTTTTTTTTATTTAAAAGTTATTTTTTTCTCATCCTTCATAGTAACTCACTCCTCTCACTTAATATACATTCATTTTTAATTATGTCTTTTACCCAGTAAAATAAGTTATTTTCTCTCACTCTTCTTTTACTATAAATATAGTGTGAAGCACTTTTTGAAAATCCATATATTTTTTGTTTGAACCTAAGTAACTAAGAAAAATGTTAAGTATAACAAAGTCGTGTTATCAATGGTGTTACAATTTATTTTCTATCTCATTTTTTTTAATTTTTTCAATAGTTCAAGAGTAAAACTCATACTACTAAATATAAAGAAAAAATAATATTTTAAATTTAAATGTATACTACCACATATCAAATATAAATACGACTATCATATGGATTTTACTTAACTACATTTTCTTTCTTTTATATATCTTTATATATTAAAATTGTTGAGTTTTTGTATAGACTTTTTTTTTCTCCTAAAATGAAAATAATTTTGTAGTTTTTTCTACTTCCATAATATTAATTAAGTATTCATATTAATTTATACTTTATCTACTTCACACATATCTAGACATCTTTCATTTCTATTTTATTTTTTTAGTAATATTCAGATATTTATTTATCTATTTGTTTTATTTTTTCTTATGGTAATGTATTTTTTCATTTGCTTATTTATCTTATGTTGTTTTTCAATCTTCATTTACTTTTACTTTTACTTTTACCTTTCTTTCATACTATATCTACCACATCCACACATATATAAACATCTATGTATGATCCTAAATTTTGACATTTTGGTCGACAGCTACAATAATGTATTAGTTTTATTTATATATTATTATAGACGTTAACATTGTCAATTTAAATTAGTACTTTTTTTTCTTTGTCAAAATTTCAATTTTTTTATTACTTCAATACATTCGATTATTTTAAACTAAATGAACTATCTGACCCCAGTTAATCTATTAACTTACATCAACTTTCTTAATCTATATTGATTGATTTTTATCATGTGTTATAAGAATAATTAATAAAAAAAATGTGTATAAATAATCTAAAATGAGATATTAATGGGAGCGGAACTTTCTAACTAAACTCAGATCATATTGCATGGATAATAATAAAAAAAGAAAAAAAAACTCAACTATAGGGGGTGGACAACCAATAAATTTAGGCGAAATTAGGTTCAAATTTCATATATAAATCAACTCAAGAGTAACACATATAGATTCACATTTCGGTCTTTTATAGCGGTTTGGATCAGATGACAAATTTCGGGTTTGACAGATTACACGGGTTGCATTAACCGGATGGCTCATTGTAGGGCTAATGATTTTTTGGGTTGTTTTTCATAAATAAGTTCTTAAAATCGAAATTTTTTTAAACAATTTTTTAAAAATAAGAATTCATTAATGTTAACCCATTTGGTTAAATTTTTCTAGGTCTAATTTTTAAATTTTTCTAATCCAAACTATTAAATAATACTTGTCAGTACTTATAATGCTTTTTGGGCTTAACTATTACAAGTCACAAATAATCTATCAGAGGATAATATAATACTTTCTAAAATACATTCAAACTTCCAAAAATAATCTAAATGATAATTTAGTTTTTAAGCATTGAGGAAATAAATTCTTCATTATAAGTTAGTGTGTAGACATGCAACAAAGAATTGAGGGAATAAAGTCTTTAACATAAATTTGTGTCACAAAACAACCAACCAAACTAAACAACATACAAATAAATATTAAAATTGCATATCAAATTCCAATTTCAGTTTCATCACTGAGACAATTTCAATTTCATCACTTAGATAATTTTGATTTCATCACTTAGATAATTTTGATTTCATCACAATATTAGTTCCAGTTCCGTTGAATGAATGCTTATCATATTGGCAATACATTTCCACAATAAACAACTAACTATAAATTTCAAAAAAATATGAAATATTAAATCAGCATATCTATAAAATAATAACATGAATGAAGCAAGTTCAATTTAGAGAAATTGAATTAAATTTAAAATTAATTATATTTTGATTGTTCTTGTTCTTGTCCACCTTCAAACTGCAATGTCAACTCATAATCATATTATTTGAGCATTGCCTAAAATTACATAATTATATAAGTTCATAGTCAAATCCATACAAACTGAAACTCATAATCATAATACATAATCTTATAAAATTTACTTTGTCACTTATAATTAGCATGCAAGTTCAACAAACAAATAAATCATATATATTCTTATAAATTCATACAAACTAAATCATGTTAAACTCATAAACACATATTAGACAATAGACAAGTTAACTCATAAACAGGTTTAGCTCATAAATTTGCATTAGACTTAATTACCATATCACATAAAGCAAATTATTAGCATGTACTAGAAAATAGACAAGTTAAATTATTCTAAAAAACCATGTAGGTCTAAAAATAATATACACAATCTCTTTCCAACAAGTTGACTAACAAAATATTTACAATGTGTTTAACTTACAGTTTTATGGCCTAGCTCCTTGCATGCTTCTTCCTAATTGACCTTGCTTCATTTTTCCAAACCAGAAAAGTTCAAAAAACAATAAGTATTGAGCAAAATCTATAGTGTACAATATTTAATATAACAAGACAAACATGAATCTAAAACTAAACATAATAAACAAATCAAAAATAAATATAAAACTAAAAAGTATAAACAAACCAAACATGAATGTTAAACAAATCAAACATGAGTATAAAACTACAAAGAATAAATAAGTCAAACATGAAAGTAAAAAAGTAAAACTAAAAAGAATATACAGAGCAAACATGAACATAAACTCAGTAAACCTAACTTACAACCTTAAGAACTCATAATACCTTAACCCCCAAAAAGGCAATAACTTACTTAAAAAGAATAAACATGTCAAACTTGAACATCAAACCATAAACCATAAATCAAAACTCAAAAATTAAAAGAACATAAACCTTAAAATAGAAACCACTATCGATTGAAAAAAAATCACAAAAAAATCACACCAATATCTTAGAAACATGAATAACAGTAGTATAATTAGTACCTAAAAAATCAAAAAACACTCAGAAATCATAGATTAGCCTAACAAACTTAAAAATACATTAAGAAATTTTAAATGAAACCCTAATAAACTAACCTTCTCTAAAGGTTCAACAGAGAAATGAGATATGAACAACCTCTATATTATCAGTACCTAAACATAATAGAAACATCATAAAAAAAATTACTTAGACCATTGACTTTTTACGTGTGTGAGTAATTTACATATTAATATATAATATAATTAAAAGTATAGTTTTGGTAGAATTTAGATATCAATGTATCCAAATTACTTATTCAAATCCAATCATGTAGAACTATATAAACTCTTGTTTTTCATTTGCTTAATCCAGCAACTCGAAAAAGTCCACCCACAAATTTAAATTTTCTATTGGATGGTTCGGGTATAATTGGTTCTAGATATGTTGTCCATCTCTACCAAGCATAACACTGTGCCAGAAAACAATAACAAAAATGAAAATATGTTTGAATGAAAATAAAAAATAAAAATAAAAACAAAAACATAAAAGAAATGAATTTGTTTCTACACAGGCGTGCAGTTCAAATCTAATCACACTCAATTTCATGGTTGCTTTTGCTTGTCATTCAATTCAAACTATAGTGTCCCACATCTTGTCTTCTTATCTCTTCCCACTATCTCTTTTCTCTTTTTTAATATTTCGCCAATTTCGTGGCCTCAATTTTTTTTGGAACAACCACGTCAAATCTAAACTATAGGGCGATGAAGTGTCAAAGTATCACGTACACAAACCTTTTTGTTAGAGAAAAATTATTGACCATTTTACAACACACACAAAAATATAATATTATTTAATTATTTGAAAAATAAATATATATGATTTAACTACTTTAATCTTTTTCTTTTTCTGTTTTGTGAGTTTGTTCAAATTTTATTTCCAAAATTGAGACACAGGAGAGTTTTCATGAGAGTCATTTTACATTATTTTGTCTTTTAAAACATTATAGGTTGTCTCAGGTCATACATTAATTACATATACTTCAATTACACTATGGTTGGTTTAAGTTTTTAAAATGTGATGTTAATTGTTAAAGTATAGATGTGCATATACGACTATTATTTTGAGGTGTGTTATTTTGTCACATAAATTCAATACGGTATATTCCAACACTGTATCTAGTTCAAACATTTGGTGTTATTTAATTTAAAAAGAGAAAATAACTCTAAAAAAAATCAAAATTGTCTTAATATATGATATTCGATATAAAATATTGAGTAAAATATCATTTTCTTATATTTTTATATAGACTGTCTTTCTTTTTTCCTACTTCAATTACATTGAGGAAAAATGCAACAATGATATTTCATAAAGTTAGTTATTTGTGTTGTAAGTGTGTTTGTTTGACAATAGTATATGTGTTGTGTCTGTTTTAAAATAATTATTGTATTTAATTATTTCACACATATTAAAAAAATATGATAATTGAAGAGAAAAATAATAATTTTATCAAATTACCTTTATTAGTTATTGATGTGTTCTAAATATCATGAATGGAAGAGTGTGGATGAATAATAAATTCAGATTAATGTAGGTACTATAAATTCTTTTTATAAGTGTGACAATTATTGTGAAAATAATATTTTATATTAAATGACTAAAAGTGATGTAGGAGTGTTGCATCCAACATGATGGAGGAAGACTCTCTTATGAGACCTTATTAGTTCATATGATTAAGAGAATGAATCAAGAAGGGTAAAATATCTTGGAGCTCAATTTGGGGAAGTTATAGGGACAAAGTGTACAACTTTTGCCAATTTTAAAAAATTTGTGAGAGGACTAAACGATCCATCTTGAGAGACATATAAAATGGGTAATGAATGAGAAGCGTGCATGGACCTATCTTATAGAGCATCACATGTTTTTTGAGAATCCAATGGTATACACTTTGTGCAACAATGCGAAGTTTTTAATATGAAAAATGTGAAGTAATGAGGCAAACCAATTTTAAAGATGTTTGAACAAATTAGTCATAACCACCCACTACCACAATATCAAAGCTACCCAATCGCACAAATTTATTACTTTTGCTATATTAATATATTTTCTTAATCTTTTGTTATTTCGTTGACACCTTTATGAAATTCTTCCATGTAGCAAAGTAATCAATGAATGACATAGCAAAATCCAATTTTTAGACTAGTAGTTGATGCTAATAATGCCATAGTTCCACAAAAGTAGTTGTTGTCAACAACACAAAGTAAATATTGATAAATCAATGACATAGCAAAACACAAAGTAAATATTGGTAAATAATGCCATCTAATGGGTTTCGAATTTATTTTGGTTATGAATTCTGATTTAAGTTATGAGCCGCGCACTAGAATTATTCTCTTTAAGACGTAAATTAGACCATTCTTTTTAAAATATTTCGTGTTGTAATACAAGCCCTACAACCTTATGCTCAATAATCCATGTCAATTACATGATAAATAACCGAAGGCGAAAGCGTACCTGTGGGAATTGCCATTAATGAAATCCTGGGATGATGATGATAAAGCCAATGGGTTGGGTGATCTTCCTTAGCAAAACACCCTGAAGACCTTGCTCTCTTGATGGGGATAGAGAGAACCAGAGAACCAGAGAGTTTTCTCCTTAGGGTTTGTGAAACTGAATAGTCTTGTTGTGTTTGCCTTGGGGACCACTACCCTTATATATAACTATTATTAGTTATATCCCAAATTACAGTATTACTAATTCAGCCCCTCATTAAATTAGAAACCGCCTGGTATCTACACTATTAATTTTTCATAATTATTATGCTCTTTAGCCATAAACTATTATATATTATTTGACCCCTAGTTTATTGACTAATTATATAATGACCCTAACACACTTTATTAATTAATTACATATGTGACCCATAAATCTTACAATCTCCCACTGGTCACACATGTATCCTTAGGAGTGTGTTAGACTTTATGACGTCAAAAATGTCATTATAATTACCTTGAGCCTAATCCAAATTGTCCCGTCCATTAATCGTATCAGCACATGGAACCAAAGAGGCTTTCGTCATAATAAGCATAACTGAACCCATCAATGATCACCCGCACTGACACAACTAAATGACATAGACCCATTATGAAAAGTGTAGCATGAAAATTACATGAAGTTGGTCAGTGCATGTCAATTTTCAACTGGTCCTACTTTACCGAACGAGATCATACCATAACTTAAATGTACAAAGTAACCAAAACTGAATATTTTAAACTTCATTTCTGATCAGAAAATCCAAATACAATGTATTTGTATTTTACAATTAAACATAGGACATAAATTATATAATGGACGAAACTCCCACTAAAATCAATATTCCTCAAACTGTAGCACACCCATGTGAGCAGTATGCTCATGAAAGACCTTGGGTGGTAGACCTTTAGTGAGTGGATTCGCAATCATGGAGTTTGTCCTTAAGTGTTCTATGGATATCTGTCCACTTTGTACCTTCTCTTTAACTACTAGGAACTTAATGTCAATGTGCTTTGACTTGGTTGAGCTCCTATTATTGTTAGAATACAGGACTGCTGATCTATTGTCACAATACAACTTGAGTGGTCTTTCAATCCCTTCAACTATTTGCAGCCCCGTGACAAAATTTCTCAGCCAAATGCCCTGGTCAGATGCCTCATGAATTGCTACGAATTCTGCTGCCATGGTTGATGAAGCAGTAAGACCTTGCTTGGCACTACGCCAAGAAACTGCTCCACCAGCTAACAGAAAAACATAGCCTGAAGTTGATCTTAAGCTGTCTTGGCATCCCGCAAAATCCGAGTCAGAGTACCCAGTGATCTCTAACTGGTCTGACCTCCTATATGTGAGCATGTAGTTTCTTGTTCTCTTCAAATATCTCATGACCCTTTTGGCTGCTTTCCAATGGTCAAGACCTGGATTACTTAAATATCTGCCTAAAATCCCTACTATGAACGCTATGTTTGGACGCGTACATACTTGGGCATACATAAGACTCCCTACAGCTGAAGCATAAGGGATCTTTTGCATTTCTTGAATTTCCAAACTTCCCTTAGGGTACTGTTTGAGACTAAACTTGTCTCCCTTAGCAACTGGGGTGTCCCCTGGTTTGCAATCTTGTAACCCAAACCTTTTGAGAACCTTATCGATATAGCTCTTTTTTGACAATCCAAGAATACCTCGAGATCTGTCTCGGTGTATCTGAATTCCTAATACAAAAGAGGCATCACCAAGATCTTTCATCTCAAAATGCTTTGATAGAAATTTCTTAGTTTCGTGCAACATGCCTATATAGTTAGTGGCAAGCAGTATGTCATCAACATACAAGACCAAGAAAATATGTCTGCTCCCACTGAACTTATGATACACACAATCATCAACTGTATTCATCTCAAAACCAAATGAGAGAATTACTTGATGAAATTTATGGTACCATTGACGAGAAGCCTGTTTTAGCCCATAAATGGATTTTCTTAGTTTGCACACCATATTCTTTGGGTCTCCCAACACAAAGTTTTCTGGCTGCACCATATAGATCGTCTCATCAATGTCGCCATTGAGAAACGCTGTCTTTACATCCATTTGATGAAGCTCCAAATTAAAGTGAGCAACAAGAGCCATGATTATTCTTAAAGAGTCCTTCGATGAAACCGGAGAGAAAGTCTCTTTATAATCAATCCCCTCCTTTTGAGTATAACCCTTAGCTACAAGATGTGCCTTATATCTCTCCACATTACCATTGGAATCCCGCTTGGTTTTAAAAATCCATTTGCAACCAATGGGTTTCACTCCTTCAGGTAATGGGATAAGTTCCCAAACTGAATTGTCTTGCATGGACTTATACTCCTCATTCATTGCTTCGATCCACTTATCTGAACGAGGATCTTGCATGGCTTGATGAAAGTTGACCGGGTCGTCTTCCGTCTTGCCAACATTTTCCTCTACCTCATTGATAAATACTACATAATCATCCGAAATAGCATTTTTCCTTTCTCTAGTGGATCTCCGCAATGGAGCTGGCTCTTGAGGCACTTGTTCTTGAGGATCTTGAATTTGACCTGGATTTTGTTCTTCCTGAACAACCAGACCATCTTGAGTTTGTTCAATGATGGGAAAGTCAATTGGTGGAAGAATCAGTTCTGGAATTGTTACCGATTCTTCCTCAAAGACAAAATCTTTGACCTTAATCTTTCCCCCAAACTCAATATCCTCAAAGAATGTTGACGTTTCCGTCTCAAAAATTGTTCTCAAATTAGGGTCGTAAAATTTATAGCCCCTTGATTTTTCTGAGTACCCTATAAAATAGCTGCTAATTGTTCGGGGTTCAAATTTCTTTTCATTCGGCCTATAAGGCCTTGCCTCAGCTGGACATCCCCAAACATAAAGGTGTTTCAGACTAGGCTTACGCCCAATCCAAAGCTCATAAGGTGTTTTAGCCGCTGCCTTAGTTGGTACTCTATTAAGAATGTATGCTGCTGTTTTTAATGCCTCTCCCCAGAGTGATTCTGGCAAGGTTGAATGACAAATCATACTCTTCACCATATCCTTAAGAGTCCTGTTTCATCTTTCAGCTACACCATTCATGCTGGGTGACCCCGACATAGTGTATTGTGGGACGATTCCATATTCCTCTAGGTATTTGGCAAATGGTCCCGGACGTTGTTCACCTGAACCGTCATATCTGCCGTAGTATTCACCACCACGATTAGATTTGACCTTTTTAATTCTCTTATTAAGTTGATTCTCAACTTCTGCCTTAAAGGATTTGAACACGTCTATTGATTGGGACTTTTTGTGAATTAGGTAAAGGTAGGTATATCTAGAATAATCGTCTATGAATGATATAAAATATTGTTGACCATTCCAAGAAGGAGTTGG
Organism: Cicer bijugum; assembly: GCA_037974875.1. Lineage (NCBI taxonomy): Eukaryota > Viridiplantae > Streptophyta > Magnoliopsida > Fabales > Fabaceae > Cicer > Cicer bijugum. The sequence continues at coordinate 5,071,091 of JBBPBT010001185.1, forward strand.
AAATGGCCCACAGATGTCCGTATGTATCAATTCTAAGACGTTTGTAGCTCTATATGCACCTAATTTCTTATCTTTAGTCTGTTTTCCTTTAATGCATGTTACACAAACGTTAAAGTCTGTGAAGTCAATGGAATCTAAAATTCCATCTGACACAAGTCGTTCAACTCTATTTTTAGAGATGTGACCCAGACGCTTGTGCCAAAGCACTCCTGAATTGAAATTGTCAATTTTTCGCTTAGTACCACGTGATTCCACACTCAGGGTTTCATTATAGTTAGCCACAGTTTCCAACAAATAAAGATTATCATAACCAGAAAGAAAACCGGTTCCAACAACATTCGAATTTAAAGACAAAGTAAATTCTTTATTCCCGAATGAACAATAATATCCTGATTTGTCCAAATAAGAAATAGAGACCAAATTCCGTCTAAATGACGGTACAACAAAAGTGTCTTGTAAATCCAAATAATGACCGGAACTTAATAATAATCTAAATTTTCCTATGGTTTCAACTTCTGCCTTCTTCCCATCTCCTACATAGATGCATCTTTCAGTATCATTAGGCTTTCGGAAGTTCAGGCAACCCTGCATTGAAACACTGATGTTAGTAGTTGCACCAGAGTCTAACCACCAAGTGTTTCCAGGTATTGAAGCTAAATTAACCTCAGAACAGACCAAAGACAGAATCATACATTTCTTAACACGCCAAGCGTGATATTTGGCACAATCCTTCTTCACGTGTCCAGAACTCCTGCAGAAGAAGCAGTTGTTATCTTTAGTCTGCTTCTTTTGTTCTGGACCCTTAGCAGCAGCTTTGTTCTTGGGCTCCTCAATTCTTTTCCTTTTGCCCTTGTCTTTAGAGATGCTAGTAAAGTGAGCGCTTTCAGTCCTATCTTGCTTCAGCCTGTCCTCTTCTTGCACACATAATGAAATGAGCTCATTAAGAGTCAATTTCTCCTTTTGACAGTTATAAGTCACCTTAAACTGACTGAATTGTGAAGGAAGAGACAGCAATACTAAATGAATGAGTAAGTCATCTGACAACTCAAGCTTTAGTCCTTTAAGCTTAGAAGCAATGTTGGACATCATCATAATGTGCTCTCTTATATTTCCCTTGCCTTGATACTTCATGGAAATTAAATTCTGAAGCAAAGAACTTGTTTCAGCCTTATCACTTTTTACAAAGCGTTTTTCCATCTCAGCAAGGAAATTTTTAGCTGTAACTATCTCATCCGAGACAGCACCTCTAAAGACCTCAGGAATGCCACGCTTTATGATCATAAGACTTATGCGATTTGAGCGATCCCATTTCTCATACTCTAATTTTTTCTCAGAAGAACTAGAGTCCTTAGGAGTAGGGGGTCGATCAATTCTTAATGCAAGGTCTAGATCCATGCAGCCAAGAACAATCAGAATGTTCTCTTCCCATTCCTTAAAATTTGTCCCATTAAGGACAGGAATAGAACTCAAATTTGCAGATATGGAAGCAATAGATGCTGTAAATTAAATAAAGAACGAAATTTAGAAACTCACATTATAGGAAAATAAATCAATAAATAAATACATATGTTCAAATCATGGAATTTAACCCATCTCAAGATACTCAATGCACCATCGGTGTCAAGTCTTTGGACAGTAACACCAACTGCTAGTGGTACTCTTGTTGCAACGATCAACTATTGACAATAAGACATGTCAAACAATAAACCTTCCTTTGGGCCGATTTACTGCTCACATGTATACCAAATAATTGTCACACACTTATCATTGCAGGTGTACATGTAATTCTGCCAAATATTAACCTTCCTTTGGGCCGGTCAATACCCGCATGAATAAACATACACTGAGCCATTTGACACTTTTCACGAGCAATTTAGACAAGAGAGGTCACTTTGGCGACGTCAAGTTTCAATTAACTCATTCAAAATGTTAAACTTGACTTGAACATATATTTATTATATCCAAATAAAACAATATTTAAAAAAAAAATATTGTTCACTAATATAAACTGTGTTCATTAGTATTTGATAATTATTGTTTTATCAAAATAAAAAAATTAATTGAACAGCAGCATGATTTATGAGAACACAGTGGCATCATATAGGCATAATTGGGAACAAGTTTTTTTATTTTTTTTATTTAGTAATGACAATAATATCATGTTATAGTACAAATAGCACTTCTCAATTCCAAATGATTGTGATGCTGTATTGAAATTCAAAATTTTAAGATTATTAAACATAATCCTTCAGTCCAATTAAGCATAAGGCTGGCAACATGATGGGTAACCGTATTCATATGATGCGCTGCTAGTTTTGTTATTTTATTTTGGGTTTTGTTTCCAAAATGCAGGGTATACAAACCAGGAAGAACAAAAATCCCACCATGTAATTTGCACGGCAAAAAATTGTTGAAATTTACAAACCATCAAAATAAACTAACTTGTTGAAACACAACCATTAACATTACTTGAAGTATCGGTACTAATTAACCTTTATTAATTTGAATATAATTAAAAAAAAATTTGGATTCCATAATTTATATATCCAGAATTCCCAAATTACAAACCCTAATTTTTCAATAATGTCAAAATTCCCAAATTATAAACCCTAATTTTTCAATCATGTCAAAATTCCCAAATTGAATCCTAAAACAAAGACAATAACCGAATTTCATCATGAATTAAACATGGTAGGCTCTGATACCAATTGTTGTAATACAAGCCCTACAACCTTATGCTCAATAATCCATGTCAATTACATGATGAATAACCGAAGGCGGAAGCGTACCTGTGGGAATTGCCATTAATGAAATCCTTGGATGATGATGATAAAGCCAATGGGTTGGGTGATCTTCCTCAGCAAAACACCCTGAAGACCTTGCTCTCTTGATGGGGATAGAGAGAACCATAGAGTTTTCTCCTTAGGGTTTGTGAAACTGAATAGTCTTGTTGTGTTTGCCTTGGGGACCACTACCCCTATATATAACTATTATTAGTTATATCCCAAATTGCAGTATTACTAATTCAGCCCCTCATTAAATTAGAAACCGCCTGGTATCTACACTATTAATTTTTCATAATTATTATGCTCTTTAGCCATAAACTATTATATATTATTTGACCCCTAGTTTATTGACTAATTATATAATGACCATAACACACTTTATTAATTAATTACATATGTGACTCATAAATCTTACATTTCGTACTGTTCATATTGTATAAGATTGACTTTAAACCACGAATTTTCCATAATAAAGCTACTAGAATCACTTAAAAATTAAAGAGACGAAAATAAGAGTAAAAGGAAATAAATGATAGAGATAGCTCGAAAATACATTGAACATAAGAGAAAGAAAATAGAAAATTGGCTAAGAAGTGCATCACACTCTTTATACATAATGATGAAAATAAATTCACGTAATTAACTCAAAGTTATATATATATATATATATATATATATATATATATATATATATATATATATATATATATGAAAATATTACTTTATACAAATTTAATTAATTATTACTACTGGTTGAACTTTGAGTCAGAGTTGGTGCTTTATTAATTAGTTGAATGTCCTATACGATATTTGAAACATAATTAATAAAAGAGCACGCACATATATTTAATTGGTGGAACTTGTGCATCAAATTAAGGGATGAACCCCGAGTGAGCAAATTGATATGAAGTTTGAATTTTAAAAGTACATAATCGATCATGCATTATGAATATATATCAAAGTCAAAATATGCGATACATAATTAAAAGTCACATCCTAATTTTATTCTTAACGTAGAGTCACAACGAAGTGGGAGCTTGGTGGCTACACGCGTGCATTCTAAAAAGGAATGTAATTATCATACAAAAACTTTCATCTTATTATTATATATACCCTTCACGATACACGTTCTTCATCTATGTACCATATACCTATTAGATCAATCAAAGATAAAATATGTTTATGGATTTTTTTTATTTAATCATTATGTCTAAATCTCCTCCAATTATTCTCTTCCCTAATAATACGATACAAAGACTTCTCTCTTTCTCACTATTTATCTCCCATATACTTCATATTTTTAAGGCTTATATTTTATTTTCATTATCAACCAAAAAATCATATTTCTTTTTTATTCAAATACAAAATCTCTCTTCTTCTATTTTTTTTCTTCATAGTTTAAATTAAGTGCAAATTAATTAAGTTAATTAATTACTTAAATTAACTGCAAGTTAGTTGTAAGAATCACTTTAAGAGATATATATTAATAACATCTTATACCTCTTATGATTAAATTTTTATTTTATTTTATTAATACAATTTTATTTAATTAGTTAATGCGGATTAGTAACACGTCTCTCTCATAGTAAACTTTTCCATTCCATCAAGAATATTAGAAGATGGCTAAACCACAAAGCATTAGCTTTTTAAAGAGAGGGGGAAAAGGTCAAAAGAAAAAAATAGTAGATGAGAGAGTAATGAGTCAGCAGAACATTGAAACATGGAAGAAAATTTGTCCCAATTAATTAGGTCCCTCTTTTGTGGCAAAACCATATATAGAAGAACCTTTGGAAATTTGGAATACCTACATTGTCTCTCCTTATCGTTGGGGTCATAATGAATATGCCAGTTTGGGTAAGGGCCCAACAATGAAAACTTATCCACATGCTTTCTGGATGACCTTGTTTGCATTCTCATCTTTGATTTGCCAAATCTATGGTGGAAAAATTATTGGTTTTTTGTAGAACCTTGAGCTCCTTGAAAGCTTGCACTTTTTTTGATAATAAAAACATTAGACGGTCTATTTTATTATTTTATGAATTTGATTGATATTGATATATATGGTAATGGAAAGGTTGGTGCCCAAGTTTATCAATTATGATTATTGTATCCTTTAAAATATTTAATTTTAATCATATTTATTTTAAAATTTATAAAAAATAATGATTTGTAATTGATTAATTATATAATTTTTTTTTAAAAAAATAAATTGACTGAGCATTAAAAGCAATCTCTATATTATTTTCTCATTAAGTGGTAGTGCTTAAACATCGTATTAAATTATGACTAATCCTATTTGAGTCGTATGAATGAAAATTCTATTTTTTAAAACTTGAATTTGAATTAAATTTGATGTATGTGTAAAACAAATTTATACCGTGTAAAAATGTGTGTATTTTATAAAGGCGCTATTTCATTTCTAAAATTGATGATTGATCAAATGTATCAAATTTCAATTTATTCTTTAAAACTAATCTGTTATAATTTTAATTCAAAGTATGCATGTGATCGGTGAAATCAACAACTCCACAATTACGTAATTTCTTGATAACAGAAAATTTGGATCCATATAATATTGATCAATGAATATATATTTTGAAAATAATAAAAATATACATTTATCATTTTCATCATTTCTACAAATG
>JBBPBT010001185.1:5101247-5112923 GCA_037974875.1 Cicer bijugum
AAAAAAAAAAAAAGAAAAACACAACATACATCCTAGAGTTCTTTAACTTAAATGAAATTATTAAATTGATTATTTAGATTTTTTTTTAACAAATTAATCATTTATATTCTTAAACTTTATAATATTGAACTATTTTTAATCTCAACTTTATTTCAATCATTTGTATACTATTTTTAGTCTCAAATTTTTTTCAATCATGTGTATGTAAATATTTTTTTTAATGTTATTATTAATTTTGTTATCGATCATATAAAGAACAACATAATAATTTTTTATGTGAATTTATAAATTAAATTAAGAGAATTTCGTATGTAATTTTAAGAATATTAATATATATCTCTTTCGAATTATCTCTTATTTAATTTTTTTTAAAATTGATTGAATGTTTATGTTTTTTATATTATTACAATCAAAACCCCTTAAAAATTACGAGTTGATTTAAAAATTGAAAGAGTTTAGAATTTTCATTTTGCTCGTTAGAAATTAAAATCAATACAAATATTACTTGATATTAAAAGAACGGATATATTTTGAGAAAAAAAAAGTGTCATCAATTATGTTTCTTAATGCAGATGTGGCCAGACTTATTTCAAAAGGCCAAAGATGGAGGCCTTGATGTTATTCAAACCTATGTATTTTGGAATGGACACGAGCCTTCTCCTGGAAAAGTAATCAATGATACTTTATTTTCAAGGGAGAATGAATTTTTTTTTTATGACTAGTGTTTCTTCAGTTTCTAAACCCTGTTGTTTTTTTTTTTTTTTTCTTTTTTTAATTTTCACTAATTTACGTGTTATATAATGTTTTGAAAATTTTCAGTATTACTTCGAAGATAGGTTTGACTTGGTAAAGTTTATCAAACTAGCACAACAAGCTGGCCTCTATGTTCACTTGCGTATTGGTCCCTACGTTTGTGCTGAATGGAACTTTGGGTAATTATTTTATTGACAATTCGTTGAGAAAATTAAAATTCATATAAAATAAAACATTACTTTTGTTTATGTTCAGGGGATTCCCTGTTTGGCTCAAGTATGTTCCAGGTATTTCTTTCAGAACAGACAACGAGCCATTCAAGGTAAGAGTTTCAATTTGAAGCATTACTATTTCAAGTGATTTATTTATAAACAATTTTTTATTTATTTAGTTAACTATTCAAATTTTTGGCATGATGTATATATGTTAGGCGGCAATGCAAAAATTCACTACTAAGATTGTGAGCATAATGAAAGCAGAGAATTTGTTTCAAAATCAGGGTGGTCCAATTATAATGTCTCAGGTAAATAAAGAAATACTGATGTTTAATATGTTGTCTTATTTTTGGTGATTTTTTTTAATAATGTTTATGTTGTAGCCAATTACAATAATTGTGATGCTGAATTTAATCTAGTGATGAAATTGAAAGATCCATTTGAATTGACAGATTGAGAATGAGTATGGACCAGTGGAATGGAATATTGGTGCACCTGGAAAGGCCTACACAAATTGGGCTGCTCAAATGGCTGTAGCTCTAGATACTGGTGTGCCCTGGGACATGTGCAAGCAAGAAGATGCCCCTGATCCTGTTGTAAGCTATTCTTCCTTTTATTCATCATAAAACTATTATAATATTTTCTTTTACGTGTGTTTAGTGAATTAGTGTTGAGAAGAGGTACAAACTTGAAGGATGAAAGAGTAAAATTAATATCAATTTATTATCCCTTTTCATCATTCTTTGTTTGATATGTACTTACTAACTATGTTGTAGATTGACACTTGCAATGGATATTATTGTGAAAACTTTACTCCCAACAAGAACTATAAACCCAAAATGTGGACTGAGAATTGGTCCGGATGGTAAGTCATACTCATACAAATGCTAATGTTAATTTAAGGTTGGAAATATTTTACTTGAGGTCATATATTTAGTTTTGTAAAAAAAAAAAAAAAAAAAACTGATTTTGTGCTTTTTGTCTTGATAAAAAACATATTTAAAGTTTTGTGTTTTCTATTTTGTAGGTACACTGATTTTGGTAATGCTATATGTTATAGACCAGTAGAAGACTTGGCGTATTCAGTTGCTAGATTCATACAAAATCGTGGCTCCTTTGTTAACTACTATATGGTATGTTGATATTAGGTCTTATTTGCATTTATGATTAATCCTATGTGAATAATTCTCAGTTTTCACTATACAATTTTATGTTTTTTAAACTTTGGTTTGAGTCAATTGTCTTATATTTGAGTGCAGTACCATGGAGGAACAAATTTTGGTCGGACATCTAGTGGCCTTTTCATTGCCACAAGCTATGACTATGATGCTCCTATTGATGAATATGGTATGTATTAAGGTTTAAATTGTTTTCAAACTTTCAATGGTGACAATTACAATCATTTAAAGTATTTCAAAACATACAAATTCACTCTAGACATCAGTATGAGGGTTTTTCAAATGTACCATCATTTTTTAAAGAAGAATATCTTGTTGCAGATATCATGTTGAGAAATTCAGTAGAGTGCAACAAAGATAAAAATAATTGAAAGAAAAGTGGAATTATTTAAAATTGATTCAATACAAAAAGACAATTACATTGAAAATATGATACATACACTTTATATAGTGATTATAATTAGACTAACAAATCATAACTAACTTGTAATTAATACTAACATGTTTATAACTAATAACAATATCAGGACTTACAAACGAACCCAAATGGAGCCATTTGAGAGACCTACATAAAGCAATAAAGCAATGTGAGCCAGCTTTGGTATCTGTGGATCCTACAATTACATCACTAGGAAATAAGCTTGAGGTAAAGTCTATATGTTCTAGTTCATGATAACATTAAGGCACAAAATTGCTATTGCTTTGAAGATTCACTTGATTCCTTTTGTTAATGTAATTGTAGGCACATGTGTACAACACAGGAACTAGTGTATGTGCTGCATTTCTTGCAAATTATGACACAAAATCTGCAGCAACGGTTACATTTGGTAATGGAAAATACGACCTACCACCTTGGTCCGTCAGCATTCTTCCTGATTGCAAAACTGATGTTTTCAACACTGCAAAGGTAACACAAGTCCACTGAATAATTGTTCAATAAGTTTTGTTTTGTTTCTTTATTAGTAAAGGTATAAATGTTTAAATCATTTATATACTAACACTGGATAGATTAATGACACTAATACGTTGACGCCGGTAATAATTTAAAAAAATGAATGTAATTAATTTGTTAGTGTTGTGTTGGTCTCAGACATCAACACATATTATACACTCAATATCGGTGCTATAGAGTTTACCAATGTCATGCAGGTTGGTGCACAGAGCTCCCAGAAAACAATGATTTCCACAAACAGTACATTTGATTGGCAATCATATATTGAAGAACCTGCCTTCTCTAGTGAAGATGATTCTATCACAGCAGAAGCACTTTGGGAGCAGATTAATGTTACTAGAGATTCTTCAGATTATTTGTGGTACTTGACAGAGTAAGACTTTTTCAACTTACCAAACTTGTTAAAGACATTAAATAATCGGAATGTTAATTCTAGAGTCTTGATACTAACTTTATCATTTCTCTATGTTTAGTGTCAACATTAGTCCTAATGAAGATTTTTTAAAGAATGGCCAGTATCCTATTCTTAATGTAATGTCAGCAGGACATGTTCTACATGTGTTTGTTAATGGTCAACTTTCAGGTCAGTATGCCACTTTTTCTTAGCACTTTTTCCATAACTAATTCAAATTTTATATGGAATTAAAGAGTATGCACTTTCAGTGTAAAAAAGTTTTACACTCACTACGTTAAACTCAGTTTATATACTCTAAATTAACATTCATTGATATGAATTATGAATGCAGGAACTGTATACGGGGTATTGGATAATCCTAAGTTAACATTTAGTAACAGTGTGAACCTAACTGTTGGAAATAACAAGATTTCTTTACTTAGTGTCGCTGTTGGTCTCCCGGTTAGTATTTTTTTTCTTTTAAATATCTATGTTTTAGGTGATAATTTCAATTTGCTGATAAGTAATATTTTTTTCTATATTTGAATTAATATCATTCAGAATGTGGGCTTGCACTTTGAAACATGGAATGTTGGGGTGTTAGGGCCAGTAACATTGAAGGGTCTAAATGAAGGGACTCGAGACTTGTCTTGGCAGAAATGGTCTTACAAGGTTTGATGTATTGTATATTTCATTGAATTTTAGCAACATATTAAGATTCTACATATAATTATAACGAGTGTAAACTGTAACTTGCCTAAAAGAAAATACACATTTGTTAGTAAATTTGTTGACGCAAATTTTAATGTTATTGGGCAGGTTGGATTGAAAGGTGAATCATTGAGCCTTCATACCATAACTGGTGGTTCCTCTGTTGACTGGACACAAGGATCATTATTGGCTAAAAACCAACCTTTGACATGGTATAAGGTAAGAATGTTTTTTGTTGGAATGTTACAATGTTATAGATGACCACATCACTTTTTTTTGTTGGAATGTAACAAATTGGTGTTCAATCTTGTTAGGCAACCTTTAGTGCACCGGCTGGCAATGATCCATTGAGTCTGGATATGAGTAGCATGGGAAAAGGTGAAATATGGGTAAATGATCAAAGCATTGGTCGTCATTGGCCTGGATATATAGCACATGGTAGTTGTGGTGATTGTGATTATGCTGGAACATTTACTAATACAAAATGTAGGACAAATTGTGGAAATCCCACTCAAAGATGGTAAGATTTCATTTATATATATATACAAATTTACTTTAAAATAATGATGTAAGTAATTGTAGATGATGAGAGACTATTTCATTTTTGTGTATGAATAGGTATCATATTCCTCGCTCATGGTTGAATCCAACTGGGAACGTCTTGGTTGTGTTGGAAGAATGGGGAGGTGACCCTTCTGGAATTTCATTGGTGAAAAGAATATGATCTCTGCTCATTTGATTATTATGCTCAAAAGGTAATCCAATCAGGGTTTTTGAAAGATCAATTCACTACTCTTATATATTTACAAGAATAAATATAAGGCTTGAAATTATTTTTAATGACACCATTCATCTTAAAAATTGATTTTATAAAAATTGAAAAAATGAATCTTAATTAATATAAATATTTATGATTTTAAATTTTTAGATCACATTTATATTATCTTCACCCTTTGTTTTTCTCTAATTTCTGAATTAATATGACAACACACATAAATATTTGTATAAAATTTAGTTCAACTAAAGACCTAGTTGTGTGCATATTTTTTTACTTATTAATAATAAAAAAAAATAGTAACACATAAATTGATAGATATGTACATTATTTGACTTAAAAAAATTTAATGCCTGCATATCTCTCTCTCTCATCATAATTTTTCCTTACTATCTTTGTGGATTTTTTTATGTTCCAGAATTGCATTAACAACCAATAAGTATCTAGCCACATGTGTCTAAGTAACTTAAAGAAGCTCACAGTTAAGTCCCTATGCAATTGGGATCTTGCCATGAAGTGATTATATAAAGTGTTTCAAATTCAACATTGATGCTCCAATAATTTTTGTAGTTCAAGTTTCAACCACAAGATTGGATGCAAAGATGTTATATAGAATATGCTCATATGATACATATCTAAGATTATATATTATGGTGAATATTGTTTCTTGTAATACTTTATAGCTAAGAGGATTGAGCCCTTAAACATTACCATATAATGTAAGATTTGGGCAAACATTATAGTTCTGTTTATTCATAAATAAATTTGTTTGTTTTTACATTGTAATCATGTAAAGAACAAATTGAAAGGGATACAAGTTTTTTGTTTTAAATGGCTTCCAAAATATTTTTCTTAGATCATAATTGTTATTATTCCACTTGATATTAGATATTTAGTTCAAATTTTATATATAAAAAAAAAAAAGAAAAAGAAAGATATTTAGTTCAAATTAAAAAAATATAGATGCATCAACAAATCTTGCATAAATATTTTTACATAGAGAAAAGATATATTCTTTAATATTTAGGAACTTATTGAAAGAAAAAAAAAATTCAAGTAGAGAAAAGATAAAAAGATTTACAGAGAAGAATGTTAGGTTGCGAGATACATGAAATAATAGTAAATGATAATTTTAAAATATTACAAAATTGTGATAAGCATATATAACTTATTTGCAAGTTATTGGTAGCATTAAGTTTGTGCAATATTTATATTTTAATAAATATATATTTTTTATTAAAATTCGAGTTTTTTCAAAAAATATATCAGAAAAATCAACTTAGTTTTTTTGAAAAGAAATTTTAAAAGGTGAGTTTTTGAAATAAAAGGAAATATGAGGATAGCATTGACGAATTATATTGTGTAAAGATTGAAAGATATCAACGAGCTCTCGTAGCTCAGTTGGTTAGAGCACCCGTTTAGTAAGCGGGAGGTCTTGAGTTCAACTCTCAACGAGAGCATTTTTTCGTTTTTTTTTTCATAACGATTCTCTGTCGCGAAGGTTTACATAAACCCTTCTTTCTTCGTTTTTGCGTTCAACAAAAATGTCTTCCAAAGGACCTGGTCTTTTCTCTGATATCGGCAAAAAAGCCAGAGGTAAATTTCAACTCACTCACTCCCATTTTCACTTTTGATATTCTTTTATTTATTTATTTTTTAACTCCATTTCCCGATTCCGATCCCGTTTTCATCGCAGACATCCTTACGAAAGATTACAACTCCGATCAAAGATTCACCATCTCCTCCTCCACTAACTCCGGTCTCGTACGTTCCCTTTCAACAATTTTCATTACGCCAATTATTACTTTCTTCATTCTTAATTTCATTATTTTTTTGCGCTTTAGTTTTTTTTTTCTTCTTTTTGCTAGTTCGTTTATTTGTGAGAAGTAGTAATTGTCAATTATTATTGCTTAATCATAATTTCAGGATTTAAATTCTTCATTAGTGAAAAGTAGAGGACTCTCTTCCGGTGATGTTGCTGCTCAATTTAAACACAAGAACAAAACTGTTCATTTCAAAGTTAATACCGAATCAAGTGTATGTATCATTATTCACCTGTTCTCTCTATTTTCTATTTAATAAATTTAATATAAATTATATTTTTTGCTGTTGTCCAATAGCAGCACTATAGCATTGCAAAATTTGAACGGCTATTTTCTGCGTACCACAACTGACTACACTGATTTTTCGGATTGACAATGAGTTTTATAGAAAATCAGAGTGTGCCAATGCCATTTTGACAAAAGATACACTTGAGTATTCAAAAATCACGTTGCCACTGTGATTTCGCCAAAATCATTTTCGAATCAAACATGCACTTAGCCTGACTGTAATTCATATATATGTACTTCAGGTGTTGACAACGTTTACTGTAACTGATGTTGTGCCTTCCTTAAAAACCGTTGCTTCTATTCGATTACCTGATTACAACTCCGGCAAGGTATGGGGGATTATTTGGTATATGAGGTTGGAATTGGACAGAAAATGCATCATTTTAGACTTTTGAATCTTGATGGTAGTGTGTTTTGTTTTATGTAGATTGAGGTTCAATATCTTCATGATCATGCTGGTTTTACTACTTCTGTTGATTTAAATCGGACCCCTACTATTGATTTTTCCGCGACAATTGGTACTGCTGGTGTTGCCTTTGGAGCGGAAACCAGCTACTCTACAAGTGTTGGCAACTTTACAAAGTACAATGCTGGATTATGCTTGAAGCTGCCGAGTTCCAATGCTTCAGTAATTTTGTAAGTAACTAGACCATCGAATGCATGACTATAGAATAGAGATTTAAATTGCGATATGGAAAGCTTATTTTCTGAGTTGTGAATTGAATCTTATTATGGATTGTAAGATAATACATATTCAGTAAAAATATGACCTTTTTAAGTAAAAGCAAGGTGACATAATCAGAAATTATAAGCTGATATATGTGAATTTTAAGAGTGGGTGCAAAACACTGCACTATAGGAAGGAAGAATAAAAAATGCATTGTAGGAGGGAGTGGTGGCGAAAAGGGCAGTGTACTAGGGCTCTTCAATGGTGATTTTGACTTTGGTTATTTGGATCATAAATTAGTACCCAGAATGCATCTATGCAAAGTCAAGTATTAATAGATACAACGGTTATTGACTTACTGGGATGTGCTTTCTCTTAACAATTTTAGATGTATATGCATGATGCTGTTTTAAGACTTCACCAACTTTGCAGAATGCATTTATGCTGTTTTATGAAGATACAATGTGCCCTGCAAAATTTAGGGGCCTTAATTAGCGTGCAATATCGATATTGGTAAATTTATGCTTTGATATATAACCATTTGCTTTTCATTTTTGCAGAGCTGACAAGGGAGACTCCATGAAGGTATCGTATTTGCGTGACCTAGAAAGGTTGAATGGAGGAGCTTTTGTGGGAGAAATTAGCAGAAGGCTCTCTACAAATGAGAACACATTGACAGTTGGATGTTCTTATGTGGTAGATCCTCAGACAATTGTGAAGGCAAAGCTGAACAACCATGGCAATCTTGGGGCCTTATTGCAGCATGAACTTACACATAGGTCATTCTTGACAATCTCTGGTGCCTTTGAAACAAAGGAATTGCAAAATAGTCCAAAGTTTGGTTTCTCACTCTTGCTCAAGCCTTAAGGGGTTTATAAATAGGAACAACTTGCTAGTTATACTGTCACATGTTCCTTCAATTAAGTTGAATGTAAGATAGAAAGTTTTTAGGAAATTGATATCAATTGTTGGTTTCTTGCTGTTTTTTGTCTTTTTATTTTTTCAAATGATTGATTGGTTGGACGTCTGAAGAGTACAAGTCCATTGTGTATGCATTATAAACTATTGATTGATAACTATTGATTGGTTGGACGTCTGAAGAGTACAATTATTTATTGACATTTCCATTTATTGATTCCTTCATGCACAATTTACTAGATATATATTTGGAGGGTAACTGTTGTAACAATGACATCTTAGGAACAAAACATCTCTTCACGACAATCGAGCATCGGCATAGATCCTCTACGTGTTTGAAAAGAAATAGAAGTATTTAGTAATTAAATTCCGTGTTCTCTTAACTTAATGTAACGTCGTAGTCATTTATTTTTTTTTTTTTGAGTTGGTCCTTTATTTTAATTTTAAGTGACAATTTGATATTTTATGTTTTAAAATTTCAACAATTATATCCTTTTTTGTATAAAAATTCAAAAAAATCATCAAAATTTTCAATCAAAACTCATAAAATTAATAATTATCTTCAATATAATGTAAATTTTATTAAATCCATAACTCAAATATTAAAACACACTTATATTTTCATCTCCAACAACATCAAATAAATAATGAAAATATGAGTTTATTTCAAGATTTAAAATATGAATTTGATTAAATTTGTATTTTGTTGAAGATGATAATGAATTTTATGGATTTTGTTTGAAAAATTTGATAATTTTTTTGAATTTTTGTAAAAATAAGGACAACATTGTTGAAGTTTTAAAACATAAAATATTAAATTGTCATTTAAAATTAAAATAAAGGACCAACTCAGGAAAAAAAAATAAATAAAAGACTAAAATGTTACTTGAAATTAAGTTAAGAGACACAAATGTAATTTAATATATTTATTATCATAGTTTTGATAGTTTTGATGTATAAATATTTTTAGTTAATATCACTAATTTTAGAAATGTGCATTTATAATAATGAACTTCTCAATTTTTTTATTGAGAAATTGAGAGAATTCTCATCGAGCGAGCTTGCTCGCTTTGTCTTCATCTCCATACTTTCAAGGCAATTTTCATAATAGTATATATAAACAGGTAAACTGACAAATATCAATTAACAAATGTATTGTTGCCACATCATTTTAAAATATCATTTAATTTTTACTCATCCAATAGGGTGACTAGATTTATTATATTACATTTAATTGTTTTTTGACTTTGATTATAATAATATTAATAAAGTTTTTCTATATATATGAGCAAATATTATTTTTTTTTCTGTACAAAAAACATTATATTTTTTTAATAGAAGTAAAAATATGATAAGGGAAAATCAATATAATATTTTACTCTTATTTTAATTTTAATTTTTTATTTTTATTTGAGATGAGACGGTAAATATTATACACACAATTATTAATTTTTGAATTTAAATCTAAGACATAATATCAACTTACAATATCAATATTTTGATAATTAAACTAAAATCTGATTTAGATTTTTATTTTATTTTATTAGTTCCATGTCTTTTTAAAATTTGTTAAATTATATCTAACCCGTGATTTATGATGTCACGTTATCAAGTTTTGTTGATATATTTATGGTTAGAACGAAATTAATGAACTTTAATTAAAACGTGGACGTAATCGAACAAATATTTAAAATAAAATAAAACCTATGAGAAAGAAAAAAAAAACTTAAAAGGTAATGCATCGTGATACGTTGTCAACTTGCATATGTATGTCAAAATGTTGGTTGGACAAACAAAATTAATGCAAAAGAAAATATTTTTGTCAAGATTTAATGATTTAACACAATTATGGGCTGTTCAACAAACAAGAACAACCTTATTAAATAAAAAACAAACTAGAACAACAGTAGAATTTTTAAATTTCTTATCTTTTATTTACATTTTTTAATCAATTTCTTTTAGCTACACATATATTTAAACGAAAAATATTTTATTAAAAAATATTTTGATAAATAGAGACACACCTCATAGCAGAAGGTTCGACTATTCATGTCAACCACAATTTGTTAGTTTTAAAATAAACATTGTTCATATATTTAGAATATATGGAAGTTAAAATATTGTAATTTTAATTATTTCAATGGAAAGTAACAATAATTTATAGAAAATTAATATTTTTCAACACTATTCATACAAATAATTAAAAATTAGATTAACAAATTAGCTCAAATAACAGTGAGTCAAACAAATCACTCAACAATTCACAAAACACGAAACTGAGTCACCAATTTACTGGTTGGAAAATTAAAATACTTCACTAGTGTTTGGGATTTGACTAAAACATTAAATAAATTGGGCTCACTTGAATTACAAGGTAAGCCTTATCGCTCGATTGACTCAACGCAACTAAGTTTTACCAAAACTGAAGACAAAGTAAAGAAAAAGTTTTAGCTTATCAAACAAATTAAGGTGATGCATAACTTTCTTTCAATTCATTTGACAAGGTCAAATGTTCTGGAAAAGATAAATATATGTTTTTTCGACTTTAGAAGCACCGTAGTAGATCCACCACAAAGAATAGGCCTAAATGGTTTGTTTTCACATTTATTTTTGTATTTTTCTATTGTGCATCTTTTTATAAGCCATCTATCACTTACCAATAACTAAATATTATTAAAATTGTATTTAACAATGATTAATGAGATTTTTCAAAAGTAATAAATTGTCATCATTTTTATTTTTATTAATATAAGATTCAATAATTGTTATATATTTATTTTTTATTATTTTTATTAAATTGATGTCACTTGTTATTCATAGATCAATTATTATTATTATTATTATTATTATTATTATTATTAATATTATTAAATTTTTTTTTGTATTTTTCAATGTCAAATTCTAAGGAACACTCGAACACGCAAGCTAAGAAACTAAATGTAAATATTTTTTCTATGAAACTTGTGTATTCAAATATTTTAAAAATTTAAATATTATTTTTC
>JBBPBT010001185.1:5117025-5144536 GCA_037974875.1 Cicer bijugum
AGAAGGTTGAAAAGATATATATAAAAAAAATTAATTTTATTTTAATATAAATGGTGAAAATGTGTATAAAAAGTTGAAAATATTAAAAGAAAAATAAAAAATCGAAATTATAAAAATTTAAGGAAAATTTAAAGTTTTCAAGTTTAAAAGTGACTATCGAAAAATTTAAAAAAGTATTTCAATAATCAATTATATTCCGAAAATATTAACAAAAAGGTTTTCCGATTGTATTAGAAAACTTCAAATAATTTTTTCGATACTAAAAATTTTGAAAGTTAGTTTTCCGATAAATACAAAGACAAATATATTATTTCATCACATTTGTAGAGATAGAGTGTAATTTGAAGAATATAAGGTAAAATATGCTTTATATTTTGGGAACTAAGCGACCATTTTTACTTGCTCGAATTGCCAACGTATCCATCTTCAGTTAGGGATGCTAATGAGGATCCACATATATAGATATTACAATTTTGTTATCATTGCATAAAAATGATACATGTAATCTATATATGTATCCCCTTATATGCATATTTGATGGATTTATAAGTATCCACTTAATATTAGCCAGGAATATCATATTTTAAATAACAAAACATATTTACATATAACTTTTTTCCAACTATAGAGAACTTTTTCTCTATTTGTCAAAAAAAAATAAAATATTAACACATAAGAATATTTATACATTAACACATAAATAAAATATATAACATAATTCCATCACAAAAACTATTAATACATAAACAAAAATATTATAATATATCAATTTAATTAATTTATTATGAGATATAGATATTTGTAGATATAAATACTATTGTATCCTCTTTAATAACTATTAATTAATAGATAGTCAAAATCTCTTTGTATTTTTATTTATAATATCTTTTACTTTTAAATTATCTGCCTCGTGTTCATCACGAATTTTATCCATAAATATCTACGTATATTTGTTTTTGTCATCGCTATCTCCAATAACTTAAATACTTGGATAAGAGAGTTTCTATAGAAAGAACAAATAAATACATAAAGTTATGAAGGGGGAATTTAACATAGATGTTTGATTTTTTTTTTCAATAACCCTAATTTAATTTTTTTTATTAAACTACTCTATTTTAAAAACTATATATTAAAATATAATTTTTTTTATTAAGTTACAAGTTGCCTTGCAAATAACAACTTTCTTGAGAAAATCAAAATTTGCCAAGATGACTTCTTTAAGGGATTTTTTTTTCTTTTTAATTAAAGAAGTCGGTTTTTGAAAAAGGGAATTCTTTCCTCCAATTTTTTTTTAATTTCACAGAAAATATATATATATATATATATGATTTAATAAAAATCATTCATAAAAAATATACAAAATTTGTAAAAATTACAATAAAATTAATGTTAAAGGTGGCATCTAGTGTTATATTGTCAAAGTTTTCTCAAAAGTACAAGATTTTGACGAGGTCTTGATAAATCACGAGTTTGTTCTTCTTTTTCTTCATCTTCATCTTCTTGAAGAGGTCGAAGGAGAAATATTGCAGAAACTAACCCAACACAACAAAATTAATATTATATATCAACATCGTCTGACACCAACCGCCTCCTCATACTTATTCCCACACATCATATCAATCTTACGTGAAGAGAAACAATTTAATTTTGACAACCAACAACCACAACAAGAAGACAATTATTAGTTATCATTTGCATCAAGCAAAAAAGAATTATTGTATAACACGTTCAATATCCATTATAATACACTTGAATCCATTACTCAGTTAATTAATAACATGTATCAACAAAGTTTTCAGATTTCAAGTTTTTAGAATACATATACTCCGCTAAATTAAATATCCAACTACACTCAAGGTAGAAGTAGTTCTTTTGCAATACTTCTCCCTCGACATCCTCAAGAGCAAGAAGAATATGAAGAAGAACAAACTCATGATGTACCATGAAGTCATCAAAATCTTATACATGTAAGAAGATTTTGACAATGTAGTATTATAGACCACTTCGACATTAATTTTATCGTAATTTTTGTTGTTGTTGTTGTTTTTTATGAATAAATTTTAATGCATTATATATATATATATATATCTTTTTTGTTTTCGAAAAAAAAAATCTTAAGTAGGTAGCATTTGCAACATGAGTTTTTTTAAGAAAGTCGCCATTTACAAAGACGACTTATAATTCACTAAAAAAAGTTATTTTAGTATATACTTTTCAAAAGAGAGTAGTTTAATAAAAAATTTCAAATTACGGTTTATTGAAAAACAAAAACCTAAAGTTTTGTCCTTATTTAACCCAAACATGTGAAATTTTATCTATTTATACTAAATAAAGTATATTGATAAAAAAACACTTTTGCTTCCCACACTCCTATTTTTTTGTAAATTCCAAATACCCAAAATATCATTCCCTCTTTATTCACTTAACCTCTCATTTATATGTTCATCATCTTCATCTTTATTAACCTAACATCTTCAATCTTCTTCAATATTCTTCATCTTCTTCAATCATTTTGATAAATTTCATCTTCAATAATCTTGAATCATCTTCAACATCTTCATCATTATAGTGACTCAACTCAATTAGGTATGTGTGTTGTTGTGTTTTGTAGTTTCATTTTTTTTCTTTCAAAATCTAGATTTCGTACATGAACTGAGTTCACGTACATTTACGTAAAATGAATTCATGTAGCTGATAAAATTAAGAAAATAAAGATGTTACGTGAGTTAGGTTTACGTAAACGTATGTTATTTAAGATTGCGTACATTAATGGAGTTTAAGAATTCATATGAGCTACGTGAACTGAGTTATCGTATGTGTACGTGAACACAATTCACTTAGCAAATACGTGAATTGAATTCAAGTACATACGTGAACTGAGTTCACGTAAATGTCAGTTTTTTGAAACATCTGAATCATAGTTGAACTGAGTTCACGTATGTATACTTGAATTCAATTCACGTATTTGCTACGTGAACCGAGTTCACGTACACATACGTTAAACGTAATACTGCTCAAAAAACAACCATTGTTTACTTGATTGAAGATGATTGAAGTGATTAAAGATGTTGTTGAAGATGGTGTTTAAGATGATTGAAGTGATTGAAGATGGTGTTGAATATGATTGAATATTGCTTACTTAATTGAATATGATACTTGGTTTAGGGTTGAAGGTGTTGAAAATGATTGAGGATGGCAAAAATGATTCAAGAATGTAGATGATTGAAGATGAAGGTGTTAGGTTAATATGAAGATGATGAAGATAAGAATGATGGGTTAATTGAATAAAGAGAGAAGGGTAGTTTTGGTATTTTGGATTTTAAAAAAATTGAGGGGTGTGAGAAGCAAAATGAGGAGTGTGGGAAGTAAAAGTATAAAAAAGAGTCACAATATTGAACTATTTTTTTAATGATATATAATTTATTTTTGAAAAATAAAATAAATGTGATTGGTTATATTTTGTCTTAAACATTGAATTGATCTAAGTGGTAAAGACTTGAACTTTAAATAATTGGTCAGAAGTTCGATTTGTGATTTTTGCTTCTGTAATAAATTCAATCGAAAGAGAAAAACTCACTTAATAAGAAGAAAATGTGGTTGATACTTCATAGCTATAACATAATTATCAAAAATTGAAAATATTAAAGAAATACCATATAATTAATTAGACAAAATGTATTTTTGACCTCTAAATTTTACAAAGTAGCAATTTTTTCACTATTTTAAAAATAGTAGTAATTTTAACCTCATAACTTTATCCCATTTTTAAAAAAGTAAAGTTCTTTGATTTTGACTGAGATAATAATAATGATAATTCACATTTAAAAATATGTGCGTACGGACCTAAAATCTAATTAAAATATAAAATCAATTGTTATGTAACCACTATTCAACCTTAGCATTTGATCAACAACCATAAGTTTCATTCTACAACTTTTTACAAGAAGAAAATGAGAAAAAAATGGCAGAATGAGAAAAAATGGCGGAATGAAACGTAAATTTTATTCGTCAAATGTTATCATTAAACCATAATCATGTGACAATATATATTTTTATTTTTTCTAGCATTTTTCTTATTTTAATTACTTTAATATAGATGGATTATGATTTTTATTTTTTTTTACAATAGACGGTATATGATTTAATCATTGTAAAATAAAAACTTTAAAAAGTTTATCCCTATAATGTAGTATTACATTCTCCCTTTTTTATGTCATTTAACTTTGCTCATGAAAATCTGTTGATGTGACACACTGAAAGAATTATTTTATGTTTATTTTAAGTTCATGTGACATTTAAAACTAATAAATATAATTTAAAAACACAATTTAATTAATTGAAATTATATTTTATTTTAGAAAATTTAATTAGAAAGTAAGAATCAGATGAGGTCCACGTTCTTGTAAAAAATAAAAAGATACTTAATCGTTCATCTTCCCCTCTTCTTCATATTACATTACTGCGTCGTCAAATCTTTAATACGCATACCACAGTCGATTCGTGAATGAATGTTATCGGTGTTGTGAACAAAGGACCAAAAATGAACGAAAACCATAGTTGATTTATTTAGCTATATTACAAGAGCCAAAATAAATATTAATGTTTTTTAATAAATAATTCCACATGTGCACATATAAATTTTTTTAAAAAAAATAACCCGCATAAGCATTTATTCATTCAAAGGCAGGCACGACTTTTGCAAAACCAATAAAGTTAAAAAACCAAAATTACTATTTTCAAAAATAGATTGCTCAATTGTGAAACTTTAAGGACCAAAACTGCATTTTAGTCAGTTAATACCTTTCACTTTAATTTAATTTAATATATTTTAAATAATTTAAAAGAATAAAATTTAATTATGTTTTTGTCTAAACAAGATGTTGTATTAGCCATTGGTTAATCATAAATTGCTCGTAGTAAACACATCCTAGACATTTGTAATTTGAATGGAATATCAAAACCAATAGTTAAATTAGTTTGGCTGAGCTTTCGGTAGATTCCAGACATTGTGAAATGCTAGTAGACCTTGTGCATCGAGTCAAATCTTAACACCAATAACTGTTACTCATTCGTTAGTATTATAAATTTCAACATATTCTTTGTCTGTATTTTGCAAGGCATCTTTTGCTAAGTTCATAGAATTAGAATGCAATATTGATCTAAGAATCAACCGCATTAAAAGAACTTAGAAAACTGAATTCGTTTTTTTATATGTAAATTTATTTTAACATGTGAGGCTCCACTTCCACTATATAACTGAATTCATTTTCAAATGTGAGACTCCAAGAAAAATCCAGGAAAGTAAAGAATAAGATAACACACATAGATTATTAGATTATAGAGAGGGTGCAGTTGCATGACAGGTATAAAGAAATGGTTCTTCAAGAGGCTAATAAAGGAAAGGCGGAGGTGGAAGAAATTTTTGTCTCCATTTAAGAGGAAGTTGCATTATGTGATTTTTAAAATTATGTTCGCGTTTGAGACCATTGTCTTGGTCTTCATGCTGTCTTTCTTCTACCTGTGTTGTGGCTGTGCCTTCTAATTTTCTGGTTAATATGTAAATTTAATCGTTTGTTTATTTAAAGAAACAGCTTATTTTATATATTATAAAAAGAACCTTTTTTTATTGGGTACAGCCATGGTTGCCTACTCTCCAAAACAAAAGGTACGGAAGAGGAAATTTGATGATTGGGCTTGGCCTTCATTCCAATCAGTCAAGTTTTCTTTTTTAGAATAATAAAAATAGGGAGTTTGACCCAAAAAAATCCTAGGGAGGATTAGGGCTGATCCATAAAAAAACACTACAATCACAAGGTCGAATTTTATAAATCATACCTGTAAAATTTAATCACTTGATATCTTTAAAATATATGAAGATTAACGTCTTATACATTCATTTGAATGATGATAATCCTGATGGATCTCATAATATATAAAATCATTATAAATACATGGAAAATTTCACTTATAATCTATGTGATAGTATTTTTTAATCCATTATTTAGATTTCTAGTAAAATGTCAGAGAGAACAATTATTTAAGTAGCAAATAAAAATAATAATATTTGGAACATACAGTTTTTGGTGGACAGATTGAGTTTTTGTATTGGCTCTTGTTTTGTCCAGACTCATTACCATATTTTTAAATCAAAAACAAGAAACAACTAATTTTGGATTGTCAAAGCCTTACCATTTTGCAAATCAAATGCATCTTAAGCATCATTGATCCTACCTCAAGAACACCATATGCACACCCAATAATTAGAGCGGTGTCATTAGTCTTTAAATAGATCAAAATTAAAAAATCATCTTTAAATGCGTTTTTTCTAGATCACTCTTTGGTCTACAAATACGTATTTCACTAGTTAGTGTGATACTTGATTGTGTCTTTCTTTAGTTCATTTAGTCTATAAATTACTAGTAAAAGACACTCGAGGATGTTTTTACAATCTCAATACATTTAAGAACTATAATGACACCACCTCACATAAAGAGACCAAAATGATACTCATGCTTATTGATTCATTTTAGAATTTTATAAAGCAAAATAAATTTTAGCTATTTACATTAAGCTCATACTTTCTTCCAGCATATACTTGCATCTCCGGGCACGCATACTATAAAAGTTCATTGGTAGCATATTCAATCATCAATCAACAAAGTGATTTTCTCACCCACTACAAATACCATACTACCCCAAAAACTAAAAATCGATAATATCAATTTCAAAAGGAATAATGTTTGGCTTAGGTCATCGTCAGCCAACCACTAAACATGTGGGTTGAGGTTAGTTACCCCAGAGTCAAGCCAGCACAACCCACATAGTTTAGTTATTTGTCATTTTTCATTTACTTTATTTTGTTTTACATTTCAGAATTCATTAACCTTTTTGTAGGGCACAACATCAGGAATAGATCAACTTTAGCCGAATATATTACCCAATCCGATCAAAATTCATTAAGCTCATACTTTCTTCCAGCATACTTGCATCTCCGGGCACACATACTATAAAAGTTCATTGGTAGCATATTCAATCATCAATCAACAAAGTGATTTTCTCACCCACTACAAATACCATACTACCCCAAAAACTAAAAATCCATAATATCAATTTCAAAAGGAATAATGTTTTGCTTAGGTCATCGTCAGCCAACCACTAAACATGTGGGTTGAGGTTAGTTACCCCAGAGTCAAGCCAGCCCAACCCACATAGTTTAGTTATTTGTCATTTTTCATTTACTTTATTTTGTTTTACATTTCAGAATTCATTAACCTTTTTGTAGGGTACACACATCAGGAATGGATCAACTTTAGCCGAATATATTACCCAATCCGATCAAAATTCATTGATTTTAGCCGAATATATTACCCAATCCAACTCAACCTGATGACTTTGCTGTCAAACTCAAACCAACTCAACCTGAAGATGAGTGGGTTGATTCGAGTTGGGTTATTGGGTTATGAGCCACAAAATATTTTTAAAATTTAAAAATTAAGAATTGTTTCTTATTCTATGAAAGTTCCAAAATTTTGATTAAATTCAATAATTTAAAATTCCTACACTTAAACTAAATTGAAACACTTCTAGATTTCACATATAAAAAAGTCTTTAACTGCATCTACAAAAATAACATTCAGAATTTTCTTTCATCAGATCAGGTTCACAAATTTGAAAACATAAACTTGTTACCCGTACCAAACCACTTTGTGTTTGGCCGGGTTGGTTCGGGATTAATCCAAACTAAAACACCTAAACCAAACACTTCAGATTGGATTGGATCATCAGAATGATCGGATTGACCTATATCATGAACACTGCTACCTTTTTGTTTGTTTTTTAACCGAAAATAGAAAGAAAAAAATCATTTTTCAATTATGTCATTTTCAATATTTAATTTTGAAAAAATAGGTAGCCAACACACTCTCACCTTGGGGTGGGTCCAGCTGAGTTGATATACTTTTGGCTCACTGGACCCTCAACCTGTAGTGAACCAACTCACCCAGCCTGCAATCCACGGTGTGCCAATCAAGATGGGTCAAACTGGTCTGTCGAGAATTCTAAAACCAAATCCAACAGTTTATGCATTTGCTTCAACCTGAAAAGAATCCATAATCTCATGCAAAAAGCATAATAGACTTACAGAACATTCACGTTGCTCAATGATCTTACCCTATTATTAAAGACAATTATCATATCCACTCAAAGTTTGTTTCTTTGGGTAGAACCAAAGCAATTAGGCAATCAGATGGATTGGGTGCAATAGAAAGCAACGAACATGTTTCAAGTGAATGAGGAAGTATGAATAGCAACCTTGCCCATATGGATTTTGAAGCTGGGATTTTAATAACTCCAGCACAATCCCTCTGTTTTAAGTATGATATGAAATCCTGAAACTGGTAAGACAGACACGGGGTCAATTGGAAAATCAATTGCTCCACTAACTGGAAAATCAATACTATTAAACACATGATCGAGTAAACAAACAATAGAGTTGTTAAAATCTACTCTATATCTTGCTCCACCCTCTACTCTCTAAAATACATCACTTAAAAAGAACCAAATCCTTAAAAAAGGGACCAAGAGATGGGATTTATTTTGTTTAATATACTAAATTGGGAAAATATAAGTATATCTCAGCCAGCAGTTAACAATTAGTTTCCCATTTGTTGCTCAGGACAGGCTTCAGCAAAAACTTATGCCAACATCTCTCGAAGGAATTTCAACATATTGTAAAGATAATTTAGCAGGTTTCAGAAGTCTCAATAAATAAGTAGCCGCCTCCCCCAAACCCTAACCCTAGATTCCTTTCTTCTTTCAGCATTAGAGAAGGGTGATTAAAGACCATTTTTTAGTCTAGAATCATCCCTCCAAATCGTTTTTTTTTCCCTTCATTTTATCTAAATAAGTGGCTTCTACACAAATTTAGTTTTTCTTTCGTATCTTTTGTTGTGATTTCTTCATCTGAGTGTGACGCTTTTGAATTTTCCTATCTTTGTGCGGCGCTTTTGATGTGGTGTTCGTTTTGGTTCAGATTGACAAAGTTGTTTTGATAAATTACAGATTTCAATCAATGACTTTAGCACTGTCAACGTTCAAGATCCAAAGGCATAGATATTTCAGATACCTAAATTTTGTCATATTTGTAGACATGTTACCGTTTTATGCTATTAACTTGGGTGTTATGAGTTTGTTCGCAGAGTCGTCTTTTTGTATTATATCGATGTATTCTACAATTTGAATTAATGAATATCATCTTTTAGTTAAAATAATAATAATAATAATAATAATAACAATAATAATAATAATAATAATAATAATAATAATAATAATAATAATAATAATGCCATACTGAACAGGTAAACTAAACCTTCAATCAGATTCATTGCAGAGTTCTAAGAGAATACCATCTTGAAATAAAAAATAAATGATGCAAAGAAAACATACCCTTCTGTCGTCACTTGTGGAAGATGGGACTAAACGACACACTTCCCTCTGCATCAAAGGTCAACAAAATAAAGTCAGACTCACAAAATGGCAGGGCAGTATATACAATTATGTTTCATGAGAGATCATGGATTGGAGCCATGAGAGAAGCAACTGATTTTGTTGCTCCCAAGATTCGAATTCAGGAGACACTCGAATGGCGAAGGCATCTTCAACCACATAATGGTGAAGCATTAACCAGATACTGGTGAAGTTTATGAGCTTTGAATCTTTGGTTATTGGTTCTACCAGTTGACACAACAAAAGGTTGTTTTCTAAATCCAATTTCTCAAAAATAGCCAAGAAGGTCTTAACATTCATTGAGGAAGACGGTACTATATGAGTTGGTGGTGGCGAAGCTACGGTATGCGACGACAAAATCCGCATGAAGGTTACTGAATCGCCATGTTCGTCTGATACCATAACAGAAATCTAAACTAGATAACAGATCTGAAAAGTTCTATTTTCTGAAACGAGCTTCAATTGCTATAGAATTACAATGAGCTGCAATCTATTTAAAGATTGGTCTATATGCTGATCAGAAGCTATCTAACTGAAGTTGTCAGTTAACTAAGGAGAAGTTAGGTTAGTTACAAGGGGAACGATAAGAATCATAGGAAGTAGAAGGGACTACATGAGCTCGATTAAACAGACTCTTTTAATACTGAGCTACATAAACCTAAGATCGTACACTGAGGATGCCCATCTAAAGTAGTAGCCGGAGATAAAACATCCATTAACAGAAAATTAGGTACACAGTTCATGATATAGTGAGCATGAGCTGTTTTAGGTGGGGAACACCCCAAAGGATATCTGAAACTCACTCTATGAGTTGGAGTAGCAGCGAATGTTGATTGCACATGTCGAAAATCTGTGCGTTTAGTCATGTCTAATTTGGTGGGCCATCTGCAGGAGAAAAAGAAACAATTTAAAACAGTATATTTTTGAAGAAAATAACATTCTGAGCAGTAAGGAAATAAAAGATTATTTCTTACTCAGCAGGCTCAGGTATGGCATTCAAGTATCCGCAAATATTTGAATCTGCTCTGCATGCATAAATTGTACAGTAACTAACTCCACTTTTACATAGATTTCCCTGCCACTGATACTGCAGAGGCTGCCCTGAACACTCCATATTGACTGGTTCTTGGACAGGCAGTGGTGGGGGAGGTGGAGGAGGAGGAGAACCAGGTGGTGGAGGAACCAAGGGTGGCTGAGTCTGGGGGAGAGGAGGCGGAGAAGGAGGACGCGGATGAGGAGGTGGCATTTCAGGCTGAGGAGGTGGCAAAGATGATAAAGGTGGTGGTGCAATTGATGGAGGTATCTGAGCAAGTGGAGTTGCTGAAGCAGGTATAAAAGGACTGCCATGAAAATTATTTGGCATTACTCCTGTCTGGAATTGGTTGACAGGTAACTGATTATTTATTCCACGAGGATCCCATGGCCCATTTGGAGGAACATAAACAGGTCGCGTGAAAGGAGATGACTGAATTTGTTGTGGTGGTGGAATTGAAGGTCCATGTGTTCCAGAGTACACATGTGGAACATTTCCTGGTGCAGAATGAAGTCCATTTCAGAAACAGACACAATTAAAAACCAGAAATTGAATTTTCAACCAATTTAATTATTTAACCCATAATTCCATGACACAAAAAAGCTGTACTTACAGGCCTGCAAAAGCAGAAACAAATGCATAGATCGAATTTTGGCTCAAATCAACCCTAGAATATTACCTCCTTGATGAGGATCCACTGATAAATTATCATAACCATCAGGTTTCCTTCCTCCAATTTCTGCTATCTCCCTGGATTCAGGGAAGTGCCAGTTTGACTGAGACAAAGGTGCACCATGTACTCCACTGCTATGATTCTCAGCATTTATCCTGGGGGATACAAGCTCCATAGCATGGTTCTCAGGTTTAATTGAAAATGGTACAGCATTCTGATTTCCAGATTTGCTGTGTAAAGATAGAACAAGAACTAAACAAATTAGCAAATACTACTAGTGGTCCAAAAGACTTGTTATAAAACAATTTAAAAGCTGTTGGAAGAAATAAGAATAATTTGCCATACATGGATACAGACTTCAAGATCAACTAACAGTGGAGTAAAACATAAATAATTTACATCAGCAGAGAACATTATTGGAATGCATATATTAGGGCTCAATTTGAATTAGGTTCTAGCTTATAGAAGGTTTTCAACTGAAATAGGTATTTAGTTTCCAACTCATGAATAAACCCTTACAAGTTTATAGGTAATTGTGGACAAATTAAATAGGAAAGATTCTGAAAAAACTGGTGTGCAGAACTTGATTTCAACTTATGAAAGTTGTTATTAGTTATAGAACTCATGATTATTTCCAGATCATTTCAACTTTTCTTCTATATAAGTGCTGGGAAAAAGATCATCCACCCTAATTTATGAAATTTTATTGTTGGATAAAATATTTCAAGAACATTTAAGAAAATGAGGACGGCTTGCATGCATTTGGTTCTGGTGCCTTTCATTAGGACTTGGGGGAGAGTGAGAAGCCATAGGAGTTCAAGGCATATGCTTTCAAACAACAAAATAAAAAAACATGAACCACACACTTAAATCATCAAATATATTGATATGCTTCGTATATGTACACGAAAAAAATTAATCTTGTGTAACCTGAATTCTATTTGGAAGAACAATCCTGGACAACCACGGAGATTCTTTAAAACAGAAACTGCACCATCTACATTACTACATTCAACAAACCAACCACATCCCATGTGCATATTTGCTCGTGTCAACCGTGCAATGGAGCCAGAGTTTCCAATAGCAAGATTGCAAATACTCATTAGCTCATCTTCTGTAAGAAACTGGGAGCTACTGTGAGGAATAGTGATCCACAGAGTGCTGGATGGCACGGCATCTTCCTCACGCATGGAAGTGCAACTATTTCCAGTCATATAATTATCATGAAGACCTATGTTTTGATTAGTATTATACTTTGCGCGCAATGAAGCTAGTATATTAGACAAGTGAGACATTCTTGTTCGACTGCTGTCAGCAGGGCTCCCAGGTAAAGTTTGAGCATGAGGTGATCCAGCAGAGTTGTTGACCTTGAGGTCCAGATGTGCAGGGGCAGGCAAAGGTCTTGCACCATCCATATAAGCATGCCCACTTCCCACATTAGCTGTTCCTGGACCAAAATGCAGGTTATAATTACTTCTTTCTCTTCGGAATTGTCTCAGATGCAACATGACAGAGGAAGCTTCTTCAGGGGTTTCAAACTCCATGAGTAATGCACACTCACAGGTAAGATCAATCACCGTGAGAGGACCCTTATAGACTGCTTTCCTTGATTCATGAAGGATCTCATCCTTGGCCCATTGACTGGAAATATTTCCAACATAAATATGAGAACTAGAGCCAACTGCAACACCATTCACTGCACCCCTAGTACCAAGTCCTATATCCATGAATTTTACACGGCAATGAAAATTTCCAGGTGCATAATGTCGAGCTTTTATTGCATCAGTTATCCTTCTGTACTCAACCAAAGCAAAACTTTTAACTGGGAAGAAAATAAACCTTTCAATATGACCAAACCTCTCAATTTGAAACCTAATATGGCTTTCAGGCATGTCAGGTGCTACACAGCCGACCCATAGCTGCTTAGAAGCAGCGACAATATCTAGAGTAGCAGGATCCCCATCACAGCACCAAACAATTTGACTTTTGGTTAAAATAGTTGGTAACATAAATTGATGATTAGGAGAAGCCAGAACATTGCTGACAGCTCCACTAGAGGACCTCGACAGAGGTGAACTGAAATTTATATTCAATACTTGATTTTTTTCAACATTTGGAAAATCATTTCTACCTTCAAATGAATTACTCCTAAAGTCTACCACTGTTCTAACTGCAGGTGAGAACATATGATGGCTTACTGAGTCCCTAGGTGTGGAACATCTAACATGGATCAGATTCTTTTCCTCACCTTTCTCAATGCCCATAGACCTTGAGATCCCTCCATTATCAAAATGTGAACCTGCTTTAAATACAGGAACATTGTCAAGAGAAAGAGCAATGAGCTATCACTTATTTGTCAGAAACATTATCAGTAAAACAATCGCTAGAAAAACAAACATGAACTCTTAAATTGCTACCTTTCCGTGATGTTTCACCAATAATTTCATGTTCCTCGGAGATCCTAGGAACTACATAGTTACTATTCATGTAAATTGAAGAATCGGACTTATCTTCATCACTGTCTACTTGACAGACTTCTAACTCTGTCTGTTGGGAGAGCATTCCAAGAATTCTTTGCAATACTGATGTAGTTTCCAGTGAAGCACTAGTGAGCGAGTCAAGTAACTTCTTACATCTACAAAGAGTCCATTTCCGCAGTGAGGGGTCCTTGTTGAGAACCTGTATATAGAAAGGCCATGTAAAAAACTCTTCAGTATAAGCAATTAGAAATAAAACTTGGAATTAAAAAACAAAAGTAAAAAGTACAAGTTTTCAATGGAACTATTTCACCAATCACCAACAATGTATATGCTACTGCGACAAATTAATAACAAAATACCAACCAAGCAATGAAAAAGCTCCTAGCAGAAAGTAAAATAACAAAAGAACAAATTGCACCATAATGGATTACCAATCGAATGCTATATGTTGTAAATATGTAATTATTGTCATAGCCTTGAAGGCACATATTATGTAGTTATTACTTATTAGCAAATTTTTTATTATGCTTGTTGACGAATAAAAAAGAAATTAGATTTTATTCTCTTTTATTTTATATTATTATGTTTATTTTTATTTTGTCACTATTACTCAGTATTACTATTGTTATTTCTTTTTTTGTATAAACAGCTTAGGGCTGTAGTAATAAAACATGAAAGTATTTTGTCTTTTACTTTCTTCATGGTATCAGAGCTCTGGTTAGGGTTCTGTAAAACTTTTCACAACCCATTAGGGTTGGCGCTCCAACCATTCCATAATCAGGGTTTGGCGCTCCAACCAACAGAGCTATGGCACACAGTACCCCATGGAAGGTAGCCCTCATGGGTAGCGGCGACGACGGTTTGGGTAAAAACTCAGAAGTAGTCAACAATGCCGACAATTTAGGCAACACCCCAGGCGGTAGAAGCAATGGCACAGATGGCAGCGGTCCAGTCGGCAATGGCAGCGGCCCAGGCAGCCAGAATGGTTTTTCCAACAACTTTTTGGGCCATGAGGGAACTTCTAATGCCCTCAAGGTTGAAATCCAACAAATAAACGAAAAAAAAATTATGTTGAATGGTCCCAAACCGCAAGATTGATTTTAGATGGTAAGGGCAGATTTGGTTTCCTAACAGGAGAGGTGCAAATGCCTGCCACAACTGATCCGAATTACAGGTTTTGGAAATTTGAGAACTCTGTTATTATTGCTTGGCTGCTTAGTAATATGGAATCAACAATCAAAAAACCTTTTATGTTTTTTCCTACTGCAAAGGAAGTTTGGGAGGCTGTCAAAGAAACATATTCTGATGTTCATAATTCTTCTCAAATTTTCGATCTCAAATCACGATTGTGGCATGCTCAAACAAGGAGATAGAGATGTCACTACCTATTATAATGAGTTGATGACACTATGGCAAGAATTGGATCTATGCTATGATGATCATTGGAAGTGCTGTGAGGATAGTGTTTTGTTTCTTAAGAGACAGGAGAACGACCGTGTATTCATGTTCTTGGTTGGGCTTAATAAGCGGCTTGATGAAGTCTGAGGCAGAATATTGGGAAAGATCCCATTGCCATCACTTCAGGAAGCGTTCTCAGAAGTTAGAAGACTATGAAACTATGTTTTAAGTCTTGGATAGCAGCGTGGAGCACCCAACCCCAAAAATGGGATAGCGGGATGACCACTATTGTGAAGAAAAAAAAAACAGTATATAAGCTAAACATAAAATACAAACAGTAGACAAAAATACTAAAAAATAGCAAAAATAAAGGGGTAATCATACTTCATATTTCATAACCAAAATCTAACAGCAAAATAGAGCAGTGGAAAATAAAACAGAGGAACAAAACAGTGGAAAACTGAAGCAGTGAGAGAAGAAGAAAGGTCGTGTTCTGACTTCTGAGGAAGTAGAAGAAACGAGACAAAGAAGAAGAAAGGTCGTGTTCTGAAAGGAAAGTGTTCTGAGAGGAAAGGTCATGTTCTGACTTCTTAGGAAGAAGAAAAAAGGTCGTGCAATCACTAAGAAGAAGAAACAGAGGTTTACTATATTAATAAAATAATAGAGATTCGGTGGGTGCTAAAAGACTCAAATACCCTTGATGAAATAAAAAAAATTCAAAAAAACCCTAAAACACAGTCGCGAGGCAGCATACCGGACCGGGCGCAACGCTTCAGCACGTTTAGGGTGCGAACGGCGGCTGCGAGCGCCGCACCTGTTGACGGCGTTTTCAACCCCTGACGCGATGCGGCGAGGCCATCTGGCGCACTGCAATTCCGGGATCGCACGCTATTCCGACGCAATCGACAACAGAGCTATAAAAGCTATACCAATGCATCTTTTTCACACAATGACAATACTAAATGTTTCTGCTTTACAAGAAAGGCCTTCGAGTCAACTTAAGTTTCTATCATATTGTGCATACAACTATTTTATGACTACCCTATCAAAAGTTTAAATGATAGACAAGGGCATGTAGGTGCAATTCTTCCAAGAGGGAGATCACATTACAAAAACGGCACAGTTTTCCAAGTTGCAAAAATAACTTTCAGAATAGATCAATACTAAAGTTCACAATAGAAAAAGAGACCATGCATGTAATTACAAAAAAAAAAAAGCTAACATGACAAAAAATATAAAATACATGAAAGTCAATCAGTGTTGTCAAATAACCAACATAGCAGTGTTATAGTGCTATAACATAGTGGAACTTGAACAAATCGCTATTGCTCCGCAATACGCTATTTAATACAAAGTGTTGTCAAATAGCCGCTATTGCAGCGTTATAGCACTATAGCAATGCAGAATTTGAACAAACAGCTAATTTCTGCAATCCCCAATTGACAACACTGAAGTCAATAATATATATATATATATATATATATATATATATATATATATATATATATATATATATATATATATATATATCTGTGTGTGTGTGCGCGCGTGTGTCTAAGACGATAAAAAATATGAAGTATTACCAGCATAAGCAAGCAGCTCTTTTGAATAGCATCTGAGATATGGTTTTCATCAGTGATAATTTTCTCGCCAACCTCAATCTCTTTGATGCCTTCCCCAATAGAATCAGTACATGATTTAGGACCATCATTTTCTCTATCCAAAGGGTGATCTGCTTCATCATTAAACATGCTAGTCATCAGGCCCAAAAAAAGCTGTCCTTCATTAGAAGTTCCATCTTTTGTGGTGGAGCCTAAGAGTTCCAAACAAGCTGCAAGCAATTCTTTTGGACAAGAGAAGAATATCCAAAGTAGACATAATGCACACAGCTTGAACAAATTAGTCAATGAAGATTCATCTTCATCTAAAACCTTTTCTTTTAATTCAGAAAAGACCTCAGGGCTATCTTGCATATTCAAGAAATTCTTGTCAATAATCTTTAAGACATCCTTTCCCTCAAATGAGGCAACAAAGAAGGTGAGCACATTTTGGAAAACTGTTGAGCAAATTCCTCTAATTACAGCTGATGTTGGTGCTACGGAAGAAGCAGTGCAGCAAATATCAGCCAGGCCGAAAATACAGGCTTTAGCAGTTTCAAATGCAATACCACTGGAATCCCCTTCCTTACTGATCAATGCCAAACTCCAGTTATGCATATTGATAAGCACTTTAGTTGCAGCTTCCAAAGCTGTTGGACAGTGATATGCATATCGAGGAATAAAATCGGCCACAATTCTTTTTACACTCATACAACCTGTCATATTATAAAATTTTTACTTTGAGCAAAAGAGAATCCCAATTCCAATCAAGGCAAATTATTCTATCAGTTCCTCAACAATATGGGCAATAGAATATAGTATGCTTGCATATTAAGCTTTTATTCAAGTGACAAAATCACACCACATGATGTACAGATACGACTATTTGAGGTGATACTGAAAACTAAATATCTTGTTTTTTCTGCAACTGATTTGACCTTAAGCGGGGAGACCCAAAAATCCTAGATGCTAACATGGGTAAAAGAAACGCATCACATCACTGCAGGTAACAACAGAGCAGCTAGATGGTAAGTATATCAGTTGACGATGAAGCATTATTTCTCCATTTATGACACTAACAAAAGTACGAAAAGTTGCAGTTGACCTCAGTGATTCAACCAAACATCGAATTTCTACACAGGTTAGTGGAAAAGGAGAGATCAAGCTGAAAATTAGCTGAATCAGTAATTAGAAGGTGGCCATTGGAGTATTTTAAATCTCAGTCAAATTCGTGTTTGGGGGGATTAGGACTTAAGTGTTTAGCGGTTATTCCTTGTAAACGTCATTGTCATATTGATTCTTCACTCTATTTTGCCTGTGCATGAAGGTTTATTGTTTGTTTGGTTGAAACATGTTATATTCTGCATCAAATTCTTCTCTCACTATTCTGTTTCTGCTCCTGGTTTTAACATTACCTTACAATTTTCATTTAATGACTATATAGCCAACTATTATTCTGGGTAGTGAGCAATCGAACCACTATTTTTCTGCGATACACAATTTAGTACCAAGTGTTGTCATATAGTTGCTTTAGCAACGTTATAACAATGTAGCATAGTGGAATTTAACATATTACTATATTATGCAATCCACAATTAAAATCACTAGGTAACCCAAAGAAAACAAAGATTTCTATATAACTGCATTGACACTTCTACTCCAAGCAAATCACATCACAGAGATTTGGCAATCTTCAGCACATGTCCAGGAAATATAACTTCAAAATAAAATTTGCAATGAAATGCTTTTAAAAATTCAAGCATAAGTAGTAAGAATAACTGAATAAGACTATTCAATCAAGAGATATAATCACACACAAATTATTTCAATTTCGATGTGAATTGAAATTTTGATTTCCAAACAATATTAGAGATCATTTTTTTCATTTTCAATACTCCAAACAAACAAACACCAAACCGGAGAAGCTAATTACAGAAACTACATATTGATGCAAACAAACACCAAACTAGGTGAATTCCGGGAGCAAATTATTTCTCAATGGTTTTCAATTCTACAGTAATCTCCATAGAAACAAGTGTTGCTAATTGCAGATCCCAGAAAATAGCAGTTAGTTGAAATTCCACTACACTACAGTGCTATAGCGCTACAATATCGGCTATTTGACAACACTTTATACTAAATAGTGTATTGTCAATCAATAATGCTATTGCAGCTATTTGACGAGATAGTAAAATTCATCTACGGTAAAATGAAGATTCGATGACATGCAAATACATCCTAAAACCCTAGTTGACTGATATACGAATAAATTATAGTTGAGCAACAAAAAGACTTCAGAAAGAAAACAAAAAAGCAGTTACCTCTGGAAGAAGCGACGAGAGCAAGATAGTTCTGGTCAAGATCAGGTGTGGCTGGAACGTGTTTCTGTAAGAGGAAACGTTTAATTCGCTTGTGACATTCGTAGAGGTTTCGAATTGCGTCTTTATTTCTTCGCTTGGCGAGAATCTCGTCCTGAGAGAACGGTTGAGGAGGTAGGGTTTGAGGAAAGGGGGCGGTTGTTTCCGGCAGCGGCGGTGGAGAGCGTGGGGAGTCCGACGGCGAAGAATTGTAGAGCTTTCGCTTCTTCAGAGGCTGTTCAACAGAGGACATGGTGGTGGAGAGTGGTGAGTCAAGATTCTCCTCGAACAGAATTTGGAAAACGAGGAGTATCAAGGCTTAGCTAGATTCTTGGCTATGAATTTGGCTCTTATTAAAGTTTAATATATTTAGATTTTTTTTACCAAAATTAAATATTTAGATTGGAAAATGTTGTTTTCTAAGAAAAACATTTCATCATTGTTATTTATTATTTAAAAATATTAGATAAGGATATCATTTTTATATATACGGATATATATTCAATTAATGTAGTAAAAAAAAGTTTGAAGTTATATTTTTTTTTTTAAATAAAGGACAACCATTAAAAAAAATCAGAATTCTCACAAAAAAAATCACCACTTTAAGTTGAATAATTAAAATTAAATAAATAAAAGAGAAAATGACATCAAATATTTATAATAATATAAAGTAATCAAAATTATTTTAATTAAATAATAAATTTTTTTATTAATTTTACCATAAACATAAATAATATTATAAGTGATAAAACGAGATAGTCTTGATAATCTGAATTTTAATTAAATTTTATTATAATATTATTTTATTACGTTAATATTTTCAAATTTATTCATATGGTAACTAAATGGTTGGCCTCAAGATAAGGTCGGGCAAACATTTTTGAAGGATTAAGGGAAATGTTGTAGTTAGACATTTTTAAATTAAAAATTAACACAACTTAAAAAAAAATGAAAAAGAATCAAGTTATTATACTAGGCCAACATTCTAACCCCAATACACCAAATATTTTGCCTTGACTCTCAAATCTCAATCTAGTCATGTTCAACCTCTTCAGTTTAGCTCTATTCCTGACTTTACCGTGTCATCCATATTCCAGGGGACAAACCAGGATTGGATAGTTGGGGTGGCCAACTATTTTTTAAAAATTCATCCAATATAAATATATACATATATATAATCAAAAGAAAAATACTTATATTTATTTCAATAAGCTACATTAATAATCAAAACACAAAATGTCTCTCATGCATTTCAAGAAAATCATCTATAATTAAATTTATACAAGCCTTGTTTAGAAATTCTTCTTTTAATGTATACTAACAAACAAGCAATCAATAAAAAATCCATCTTTCATTTTGTTGCAAAGTGTAATTTTACCTATATTTTCAATTTGTTTTAAAAAATCTCAAATCTAGTTATCGAGGAGTTGATATGATTATTTTTACTTTTGGTTCAATAATATGATTGTTTTAAAAACTATCTAATCTAGGAGTTGATATACTACTTTAATAAGGTCAACGTATTTTTTTAGCGTTGGTCAATTCATGAGGCAGAGGTTAGAGCAACAAAGATGGCTGCTTAATCATTTAATTGCTTTCACAAAAGTCAGAAAGAGACTATCCCACGTGATTACTGGAAAAAAAAAAGTCATTAATATCTTTGAGCATGATATTGCTATTTTATTCACATCCGCCAATAAGAATACATATTATATATTGCTCATTTCATTTCATTTTATATCTTTTTTCTTTTTAATGTCCATTTCTAAGGATTTGTTTTTTCTTTAATTGTTATTACAATAATTAAACAAAGTAAAATATCTTCGAAGCTGATCATAGTGGTAGAGAACTCTTGAGATTATGGAGATTGAGTCCAATGTCAAGTCCATTATAAGCAAGTGGTGCGTACATCCACATATCATCAGAGCTCAAAAGCTACATAAAAAGAACAATGAAAAAATGGTTATGATAAGTAATAGTTTTTAACAAATAAATATATTTTTTATTTATAAAACAATTATTTAAATTTTATGCAATCCATAATATCTCCTATTGTGTATATACCTTGATTTGAAGCTGCAAAAAATTCACATAATTGACTGCCTCTTCAAGCATTGTACTTATATCAACCTGTATATTTATACAAAATCATCCATCAAATTAATTACTCCAATGAATTTAGCATATTAAATTCCCCCAACTCCAATATTAAAACAAGAATAACACATACTATAATTACCTTTGTTCCATTTGGTACAAGATTCTGTAGGATTCTTAGTCGCTCATTTATCCTCTCTCTTCTTTTCTGTAAAGTTCAAAAATAAAATAAGTATCATAAATATGCACAAATTAATTTTTGTTTTCATATGAAATCCACATGTTTGTTCTATTCTAGACAAATCAAGAACCTTACACATATTTGTCTCACTTGCAGACTTAACATGATTCTAATAGGTCAATTAATGCAAAATTATATTAAAATATACTTGAAAATGTTGAAATGTAATGTCATAATGAAAACAAGTAAATCAATCAATCAATAAATAAATAAATAGATAAATATAAAGGTAGTGTTTTTGTTTGATTAATTGATTACCCTTGCATATAGGCTTTGAGGATCTGTTGCTGATCCTCTACTAGCTCTTGTCTTCCCATTTGAATTGAGAGCAGATTTAGATCCTGAAGTAGTTCCACCACTATTTTCTTGAGAAACATTATCCTCCTCTGAAATGTTACTACTAGAGCTATGTCCATTAATTGATCCTCTATTACTCTCTTCTCTCTCCTCTTCATTGCTACCAAGTTTTTGGTTCTTTTTACACCTTGCATTTTTCATGCACCCCTGATAATTGTCAAACACAAATTGTTACAAACTTGCACCATCAATGTTAATTAATTTTAGTTTTATAGTTTTAACCTTCGATTCTAAGAAAAAAAAATATACTCTAGTAATTTGGAGTTCGATCAATAAATTAATAAAATTTAATAAAATTTATCAAAGATTGTTTCAACCAGTCAGAGTTCAAATACTGACTCTCCTAAACAGTTCGTCGTTTGTTTAGACTCGTTAATTATTTGAGCTTTAACGTTAATTCATCAATTAAAATTAAAGACAAATTAATAAAACTTACATCTTTTGAAACACTGGGTTTTTTCTTCTGATTGTCTGCTTTGTTGTTTATAATTTTTTCTTCAATAGGAACCTCCATGTCGGTCGTATCAAGTTTCCTTTTGAGGTGCATAATTTGAGTACTATAATCATTTTTCTCCAATCTATCATCACTTGCAGCATCTTCATTCATGTTAACACTCGCTTCCACAACAATCTCATTAAAGGGTGTGACAGAAGAAGCAAAAATTTTATCATCCGCGCAAAAATCCATGGATGATATAAAAGTAGTATTATTATTATTTGCTAATACATTACCATCATAACTAAAATAGTAGTTTGTATTATCAATGTCACTACAATTGCTACCATAACTATTCTCTTGAGAAATATATTGTGAGTTTGAAATATGATCATGATCAAAAGAATAAATCATAGGCTCATTTTCACAAGCTTCAATAGAGGAAAATGTGGGTTGTGTTTCATTGTTCAATCCATCATTTTCTCCTTGCAAAAGTGAATTTTGGCTAAGAAATTGTGATGAGTAATATTCATGATCCTCATTAGCAAACATTTTGCGAAAGAAATCCCATTCTCCATCAAGGAAAGAAGCTCCTAAAGAATCCATATTATAATGTAATATATAATATACTTGGAAAAAGTTTGCCTAAGGAAGAAAAAAAAGGGTTGTTCTTTTGTGAAGCTAATTAAAATGTTCCCTTTGATATAAGAAAAAAGTTGTGGACATATTTATACTCAATCCCAAGAAAACTGTTAGCAGTATAAGCATTGACTTAATTTGTAAATTGAAATATTAAAATTGTAATTATTGTGATGGAAAGGTCCTAGTTCTATGTAACTAAAGTTGGAGAAGTCCACTTAGGGGGTCATGTACAAGGCAAACGACAACTCATATATGGGACCAAAGATTATGGCATGATAATTTACAATAATATAATTTCTCAATGAGGTTTAATTTAAGGGTGTTGCATTAACAAATGCTTTAAGAATATTGTTTAAATATTTTAAATAGATAAATTATCGATTGAAGAAGTTAAGTATATCCATTTGTAATTAGGAGTGTGTAAAAATATGGTTAATTAGACTATATTTATAAATTAGATTGCACAACACCACAATAAACCAAATCATTTAAATGCTTCATGAATTGAACCACATATTTAAAATAATTTGATTGTCCAAATTTAATTCAAAAACCATTTTATAGAAGCTTTTTTTTTCAAAAAAAAAAAATCATTTTTTTCTTACAAAATTTTTGAGAAAAAAATTGAAACTTTTTTTATCGAGAAATTTTTTTAATTTTATTTTTCTCAAAAAAAAAAATTTAACAAAATTATTTTTCGATCGAAAAAAAAAATTATTCAAAAATTTTTTACATTTATTTTTCTCAAATTTTTTTTTATATTTTTTTATCAAAAGAATTTCAAGATTATTTTTTCGATTTTTATTTTAAATATCTTTTTTTTATTACCAAAATACCACACATTAAAAACATATTACGCAATTGTTCTACTTTTTTAGAAAAAATAATTTAAAAAAATATATATTATATTTGAGAAAAAAATAACAAATTTATATTAATGATGTTCACCTAAATGACTTTCAGTTCCATATCTAGAATGTCATCGAACTCGTCTAGCTCTTTGAACGAGTTGAGGTTCTTCCGGTTCATTCTGATTTTGATCACTAACATCAATGTAAGTTGTAGGTGGATTAGAACAAATGTTACTTGCTTCCATAAAATTTTGAGACTGAGGAATTTTCATTTTTTTTTTACATATTAGTTTTATTGGAGACCTTATTTCGGGTTTCAATGTGAAGTTTTCGAAGAAGAGAGGGTCACTTAGACTGCATGTACTTATTTGCATTGTTATCATATTGTTGAAAAACATCATACAAATAGTCACACTTCAGTTTGGCTTCCATCAACAAATACCACAACTACTAGAGGACATGAAAATGTACCATGAGGTCGACATGCGGCGTGGGATTGATGATGATTGGAACTGAGTTAGGTTTTAATCCACCTACAACTTATATTGAAGATAATGATCAAAATCAGGATAAATCGGAAGAACCTCAATCCGTTCAAAGAGCTAGACGAGTTCGACTACATCTTAGATGTGGAACTGGTCATTTAGGTGGACATCATTAATATAAATTTGATGTTTTTTTTTCCTTCTCAACTATGATGTATTTTTTTTCATTAATTTAATATATTTGGTTTCATTTTCATGTTATTAATTTTTTTTTTCAATTATTATTATTATTTGTTTAAATTTTGATGTATTTTTTCTTTCAAATTTAATGAATTTTTTTTTTAAAATTTATAATATAATTTACTATTTTTAATTATAATCATTTTTAATTATAATAATTTATTATTATTATTATTATTTATTAATATATAATAAGGAAGAAAAAAATCCGAATTGTTAGTAGCAAGTCTCTCTCTAGGGAAGCAACCTCCTATTGAATTAAAAAAGTAGAGCAATTGCGTAATATATTTTCAATGTGTGGCATTTTGGTTATAAAAAAAAAAGATATTTAAAAAAAAAAATCCTCTTTTTTCAAATAATTTTAACTAAAAATTTATTCAAAATATTAAACTAATTTAAATTTATAAATCAATTTTAAATCAGTTCAGAACAACACTGAATTTGATTCAAAAGTGGCTTTCAATAATTGAACCAAACCATTAATGTGGTCAATACAATTTAGTTTTTGCGCCATGAATATCCCTATTTATAATGTATTGATTACACAACTTAATCAACTTATTAGTATTTTACCGCCTGTTTGATTGATCTTACAAACTCTTTATTATTTTACTTTTTTAACTCTTTTAAATTAACCATCAAGTCAACTCTATATCTTCCACCTTAATTTAAACATATTAATTAAATTTATTTAAAAAGTGTACTTAGAATGAAAACAGGGGAAAGAAGGGAGGTCTAAGTGTAATCATTGAGAGGTGACTAATTAAGTGAGATTAATTACAAGTGTTTTAATTAATTGTGATAGCGATGTAGTTAGAGGTTAGAAGAACCTGTGAGATTAGCGTGCGTGTTTATGATAATGAACAACGAACGTGGGAGTCTCCATGAATATAATAAAGAAAAGGAATTGTGTAAGGTAATAAAAAAATTGAAGTCACAAGGTTCGGCACATCGTGGGATGAATCTTACAATATTATTCGTATTCTTAAGAGTACTTTTAAGACCGACATAGCAACCGTGGAACTCGCTCATTGTCTCTTTGTGGTACAAAGTATGTAACAAGTTCATCAACTTTTGTTTCAATTCCTACATTAAAATTAACTACCAACAATAAGGATAAAGATAGGGTTTTAGGATTAATAATGTACAATCCGGGTTCAATAATTCTTCTTATACCATTTTTTATACAACGCCTTTAAAATTAGTAATTTTTTAACCATGCATATTCAATACTCTTTTTAATTTTAATAGTCTCTCACATATATCATGTTATCTTGGCAGTTGGAACTTGCATATCTACACTTTATATTTGGATAATGGTTGATATATACAAGCACAGCACACACAAAATCACCCTTAACGAGCTGTATTAATTATCAATATCTCTCTCTATATAATATATATAGGGTGAAAATCCGTTGATCTAAGAGTAATTATGTGATGATTAATTATTTTGTTTAATAATTTAATATAAATAATAAATTTTATTAATTTAAGTGTTGATTATTTACATAATATATTAATGATCAAATATACAAAATTTTATATAAATTTAAAATGTGTAGCTATATAATTTAGTCATTAATATTCACTTATATTTTTAAATGTTTATTATATATTTATTTGAAATTATTTAATAAAATATCAAATGGTTTAATATTTTACAAAAAATTGGAATTAATCTACATTCAATAAGAAT
The DNA here is from genome assembly GCA_037974875.1 of Cicer bijugum. NCBI lineage: Eukaryota > Viridiplantae > Streptophyta > Magnoliopsida > Fabales > Fabaceae > Cicer > Cicer bijugum. Next base: position 5,143,117 of record JBBPBT010001185.1, read on the forward strand.
TTTTGATTGAACAGTTAAAATTTAACGTTGATATTAATTTATTAAACGGAATAATTAATTGTAAAATTAATTTTAACATATCAACACTCGTATATATATTTAATAGTAATTATTTGTCTAATACCAATGTTCTCTTAAATCATTTTATTTTTGCATCCAAAGTCCAAACCAAACATTAAATTTGCATACTTAACTTTCACAATTTTTAAATAAAATTAGAAGCAAATTGTGTAAAAGACAAGAAAATTGTCAAAGCTAATAATTTAAATATAAAATAGTAACTGAATAAAGTATGTTTTTTATTCAAAAGTAAGACAATAATTAGTGTTTTCAGGTCTAATTGACGTATTAAAGGCATACAGATTGATATTAGTAATATTTTAAAATATATGGGTAACTCATATAGCATGTATAGCTACACCAAGTCACCAACTTAGTATGCCCTCATGTGTTTGACAAAGTAACAGAGCTGTTCTAAGAACTTGGAAGAATTAATTTGTCCCCCTCACATAGATGGAGAGTTTTCAGAAAATTTGGGCGATACAAGTTGTTTTAACAAAATTTGGGCGATATATTTTACGATTCTTTTTCTATATATATTTTTTTTTATCAAAATACCTCACTCTCAATTTTATTAATTTGATTGTTTACTTTTTGGACCCAGTAGGAAGTTACTGGCCCAGCGTGCGACCAGTTGAAGGCAAAAATGATTTTCACCTAGTTGAAGGTCGCTGGCCCAGAAAGCGACTAATGACAGGAATAGGCCAGGTCAGGTCAAACTTTGAAAGGTTTGAGTCTGACTTACGATTTATTATTTATTTTTTTTTTTCGGTCTGGCATGACCTTTTTAAAAATTTGGTCTGGCCTAGAAATCTTTTTAAAAGTCTTATTCATATTAAAGTATTTAAATGCTCTCTACATACTAATATCAATGTACATATTTATATTTTTTTAAACAAAAAATAATTTTTCTAAAAAAATAATTTTAAAAAAATCTGAAACAATCCTTGAAATCCTAAAAAATAATTTTTGGTTTCAAATAATAGATTTTTTTTTCTAAAATAAACGCACTCATTATTACCTCTTAAACAAATATGAAACGATTACCAAATATGGAATCGCTAGCGAATATAGAACAATTACTGAGTGATTGTCTAATTGATAGAATTTAAAATAGAAAATATTATTAATATAATAATAAAAATAATAATATTAATAAATAATAAAATATATATAAGTCTGTCTGTCATGGCTAATAGTTTTTTTATAAGCCTGAACCTGATCTATTTAAATAAATAGACTTTAAATAATTAGATTAATAATTTTAAAATAATAATAATATTAAATAATAATAATAGTAATAATAATAAATTATTATTATTATTATTATTAAAAATGATTAAAATAATAATAAGTAATA
>JBBPBT010001185.1:5149396-5178640 GCA_037974875.1 Cicer bijugum
TTTATTTTCAAATTAACAACAACAAAAAATAACAATTATATATATAATACAATTCATAAAAAGACACAAACATAAATTTTAAATTACATAAGATGACTAGATTTCACTATAACATATATATATATATATATATATATTAATTTAAATAAAACTAATTTTTATATTTTGAAAATAAACTATTTTAATAATTTTTTTTTGAAAAAGAGACTATTAGAAAGTAAAATAAAATAAAAAAACCAATTTATTGATCCCTTCCTTGATTCACCAAAAAATATGTCATAATTCATAGTATATTACATGTAAAATGTCAAAATATTTATTTGCAACTACAACAATAATATCTCTTTACAAATAGAATTATTATTGTATTACTTCTTACCCTGTTGTGAGACTACTCTCGTACCAGTCTTCTCTGCCATGTCATTGATTTGCTTCAAAATAGTCACTAAGGTAGAAAATGCCTTAAAATGTAAATAAAATAAAATACTGTCGTTGTACTTTATGGAAGTTAAATTTGTTTTTATTTTTTAAACCACTTTGAATTTGAATCGGTTAACCACCGATTTTCTCTAATTTATTTCGGTTTTTATAACAATTTTAGTGATTTTTTCTGGGTTGATTATCTAGGCAGTTTAAAGGTCAATAAAATTAGATAAAAGACCGATTTTTAGTTCACTTGATTGAACCATTCAATCAAATTTAATTTTTAAAACATCGAATAAATGAAAAATAGGATAAGAAAATAGATTTAGATTCTCATGTACATTAGAATTATTGAAAAATATGAGCGATAAATGTAGAAAACTCTAAATAATACCCGTTCAACACAAATTTTCTATATCACTATGCTACTAGTGTTTATGACATGTTATATCTTTATTTGAAATGGTCTAGTACTTGTGCTTCTAATAATATTGCAATTGCAATCCGGGGGAATTTGTACTGGGAACATTCAAATATCGATCTGATTTTAATTTTTTTTTTTACAGATTCTTTTGTATGTATGTTGCAATTGTTTTGTGAAATTATATTTAATTTTGATCGCGTGTATGTTAATTTGTTTTTGGGTTTGACATCATTAGCAAATTGTCTTTCCTTAAAAAGTTGCAACACCAAACAAATGATTGAATGAGGTTTATCTAAAATATTTTTTTAATAATGTATGTTTCTTGTTTAATTTCGTTTTTTACTCATTATTTAATTTCAAATTGGGATATTAAGTTTTATATTAGTTTGTTATTTTAGGTCCAAACTGTTGGGAAATACGGCATCAAATAATAATAACAACTCTAACAGAGCAATATGCGACGATAATCAATTTCCCAAACTTGCAAGAATCTGTGAGGAGCAATCAACAAATAATTACAGCAAATAAAATCACTATCACAAATGACACAATAATTTTTAACGTGGAAAAACCTTCTCAATGTGAGAAGTAAACAACCACCGGACCAAACCAGTAATAGAGCTCCACTATGATCAAAATATGGATACAAGAGAGTTTCAAATATGGCACAAATTCGTGCTCAATAACCAGCCAAAAAACAGCAAGGTAACCAGTACAACAATCAGCCAAAACAATGAGAAAACAAGTATGAAATTGAGAACAAAGTTCAACAAAAAACCAGAAAAACTGCTGCTGTCCGAGTTCGATTTCTCCCACCTCAGACCTCTGATCGACGATCCAAACGGTCAGAATGAAGTACCACTAGTCACGAACCTGCTGTCAAAATTTCAGTCCGATCCGACGGTGAACGAAGGAGATATCGCGATTCTAGTACAGCTGCTCTGTTTTATGCGAAATTAGGGTTTACTCTTTCTCTCTCACTTTTCTCTTTGCCTCTCTCTCTCTCTGAATTCAGCTCTCTCGCCCACTAATCTGACCCCTCTCCACTTGGTTAAGTGAGACTCGTGGGCTTGCACATATTGGGCCTTTCTCCACATAGGAAGGGAGCCCAAAACCCAACACAAACATTATTATTTTTAATTGTTTAAAGATTAAATAAATTTTTAGCTCACAAAGTAAAAAAGTTACAAAATCCACAATACATATTATCATGATATCACTAATTTGCTATAATTACTTCTTAAAATATCTCAATAAATAAATATTTACATATATAATTGAATAACTACATATAAAAGTTTATATAGCATCTGCATATATATTTACAATTATAACTACATATATAATTGAATAACTACACATAAAAGTTTATATAACGCAAGATGATATTTTCTATTTAATTAGATTTTCTAAATGCATAATAAAACACAAAAGCTATATAGATCAAATCTCAAACCATTAATTTAAATTGTTTAAATATCTTTAATTATCTTAACTAATGGATCATATGATTTTTTACTTTACAATCTCGTTTATTTTGATGAGGTGCTTATATATCCCAACGCAATGACAGCAACGAAGTACATCTACATACGGAAATGTATTGACGTTACCGTCATCAATTATCTCAACCCCAACAAAGTCAAAAGCCGTTTTATCTTTGTGTTTTCTTCCAGCTGTGAGGGAAATTGTGGTTCTAAATAAAATATTATTTTGAAATAAATTATAAATAAAAAATCATTAAAAATTAATATAATAATTTGATGAATTTTTAATTAGATGTATTCATTTTTTAATTATTATTTTATTTATATTTTAATATAGTGAAAGTATAATGATATTATTATTTTAATATAATACACAATAACTCAAATATGGAATATGTGTACATAAAAATAAATGTTCGTAACCTACTTTCTGTATTATATTAAGGAAAAATATGTGTCTACACTATAGACCATATACACATCTAGAAATAAAGACATTGGTATACTCCCTCTAGTATTATATATAAGATAATTTTTGGAATATTTTTCAGTTATATATTATAAAACAATAACAATTTTTAAAGTGTATTTATTGTTTAAATTACACTTTTATAAATAGTTGTCTTTTTAATATTAATAGTGAGTATTGAATTTGTCACAATTTTTAATGAGAGTATATATGTAAAATAATAAAAAAAAAATTATAACAATGATTGAATATTTATTTTAACGATTTTTATTATTTTTTTATAAATGAGATCAAAGGTAATATTGTATGATGATTTTAAATATGATAGGATCATAAGAAGATAAAGATAAAGAAAAAATAAAATTTTATATAAATATTTGAGAATTATGGATGTACACGTATAAAAACTTGTGTATTATTGTATTCTTACTGTAGAAATTAAGAAGTATTTCGTCGAGATTGTTCAATAGATTAAGCATGTTCCAATATACTATTTGACAAAAGCAGTACTAATATTCACCCAAACCAAGACCAACTTCTAAATTTTACCAAAATTTACATACTCTACAAATAAGTGCTGAGCAATTTAAGGTAAATCACAAAGACTTTTTTTGGTAGATTAATTTAAAATGAAGGTATTTGTGTTTTTTTTTTCAAAATCAGGGTAGTGAGAAAAAAAAATCCCAAAGACCGACACAAAGTGGATTTGTCTAGATTGTTCGATGGCCTACAAAGTTATCTTATGTAGAAAGTCTATTTTTTAATAATCTCAACAACAACAAAAAATTCACTCAACAATTTTATTTTATATGTGATCATATAAATGAGATTTTTTAATGTTCTGATATGTTCATTTGACTGAAAACGTTTTATGAGAACATTTCTCCAAGTCCATTTATCTAAAATATTTTCTTACAAAACAATGTTACTAACCAACACAGAACACTCCGTATTCATGTTACCTTCCAAAAAAAAAAACCTATGCCTCCAACTTTACCTAAATTTTCCTTCTATTACTTCATTCACCACCATATCAACAACAATGACATTTTTATCATTCTACTAATATATTTCTTTAACCACATCTCTCATCCAAGGATCATGTTAAAACAATGAATATATCTCATTGTCAATCACATTTTCTAATTTAATTAAAAATAAATTAACTTAGTCGATTAAACTCAACTTCTACTATTTGAATATCTCTCCACCGCACCATCATTTAACAACGAATTTTTTGTTGTTGTTAACATGAACACTCCGTATTCATGTTACCTTCCAAAAAAAAAACCTATGCCTCCAACTTTACCTAAATTTTCCTTCTACTACTTCATTCACCACAATATCAACAACAATGACATTTTTATCATTCTACTAATATATTTCTTTAACCACATCTCTCATTCAAGGATTATGTTAAAACAATGAATATATCTCATTGTCAATCATATTTTCCAATTTAATTAAAAATAAATTAACTTAGTCGATTAAACTCAACTTCTACTATTTGAATATCTCTCCACCGCACCATCATTTAACAACGAATCTTTTGTTGTTGTTAAAAGTATAAATCACACTAATTTTCTCAACCTCTACCATCATTTGCCTAACAATGGATTAGCACACATATCACACACACCTAATCCACTTTTCATAACTTTCTTATTGCTCCATAATAATATTTTAAACAAGAATTTAATTTTAGAGTTGATTCCATTTAACCCAATTTATAAAATGAACTTAATTCTATATTTTATAAGAGTATTATCACATAGAATAAGATAAAATCAGACAAAATATTTATAATTGTGGTAAGTAGTCCTTATTTTACAAATTAATTTTATTGAATTGTGTTATACTCAACTCAAATTTTAAGATAATATGAGAATATAATTAAAATCTTTTAGACTATCTATTACCAAATTACTGCAATTGAACCACACTCGAATTAGAATTCATATATTCAATCTTAAAAGTGTCATGTGCATTAAAAATCTCACCTCGAATAAAATATCATCTAACAAAAGAGAATTTTATGGAGTAATTTAGATCCAATCCAAATAACAAGATTTCAAATCTCTTGGACAGAGAGATACATATACATGTAAAAATTACAAAACGCCCTTGTTGGCTCCCATGTATGCTTAACGGAGAGAATAATATCTACCAAAACGCTAGGAGCCAAGCTGTGCTATCGGATATGTAAGATTAAGATTAATCGAATTCCTCAAATTCTTAGTATAATCCAACATACAGATTACCCGAACAAAGCCAAAAAGCACAAAAATAGTCACTTAATTAAGCTATAACCTTAGATTCCGCCTAATCTTGCGCTCCCATTCCCTACACGCGTCGCCAATATAGAATGTTTTGTGTCCATTTTTTATTATCAACCTTTGTCTTCAAAGAGTGTTGGGAGAAGTCATAGTCGTACATAGTTTTTTTATTTATTTTTAAATAATAGTTATATAGTTGGTTCTTTGGAAATTGCACCGGCCACATAGCACGACCCTTGGAAATAGCTTAAAGAAAACTTTGTAGGAGTTGAATAAGGCCAAAGAATAAAATCTAGAAACTAAAGATTGGACAAGAGGAAAAAATAATCTGATTTTATTCCTTTTCCAACTAATATATTGCCATCAAGTTCTTCTCATTTCGGTTTGCACTTCAAAATTATGTCAAAAAAAGGTAGTTATTATGTGCATTGGGAAGCACAATGACAGCTCTTTTTTCGTCTAATTTAACTGTCTTACCAAACCGAACTAATAATTTAGTAAACATTATGTTGTCACAAATTCTCAATGCATGTCTCATTCAGACATTCACACAGCGCGTGCCACGTCACGCGTATCATTGCTTCTATATGTTTATACTTCTGTCTTATATAGTGACATTATATTTTTTTTTTAATGAAACATATTATTTTACTGTATAATTGTTCTAAACTTGTCTCTAAATAAATATATTATACATCACTCTGCAAACTATTATATATTTTTCTAAATAATTAGTGGAATATATTGTATTTTAAATTATCAAGATGACTAATAAAGATAATTTAATAGAATTACTCTTATAATTTTATACTTAATTTTTGTAAAAGAGACTTTAAATGTTAGTTATACTAAAATGAAGGTAGTATTGTATAGTTTTTTTATTTACTTAAAATATCGTATATTCTCTAAGTTATGTTTATTAGGAGTGGAAATAAATTAAAGTACAAATATTTTTAAAATGTTAAGTTTGTGTTTAATATATTACTTTTTATGGTTTAATGAATTTGTTAACAACTATTTAACAATGTTTAATGAACTAAATTGATATTTAAGAGATGATTTTTCGTAGATCCGTCAAAATGGATTAGTCCATATAAGTTAATCCACTAAATTCGATGAAATATAGGGCTTGAATCTTAAATTTTTAGCTCGAATTTAGATTTTTTTAGTTCAACTCTTAAAAAATTAGGTTAGCGTACATAGATTTGCACAAAAAAAAAACAAATAAATAAAAATTTAAATGGTACCTCATATGCTAATCTCATGCTCAAATGGCAACGTTGTGATTTTGTGAGGGTGATGACTCTTCATCATATGCATATTTCCCCACTGTTTTAGTCTTATTTATCTTCAAACATTAGTTAAATTAAGAATTTATTTGATATATTTGCTTGATTTGTATTCTTTGAATTAATAAAATGTGTTTTTATTTCATTGATTAAGTAGGAATTTTTCATAATTTTACATTTCGTTTTGTTTTAAGTGCAGGGCTGAATTTTGGTGAGAAATCAACATGACTCATGTGAAGTATTTCAGCCATATCTGGAGTTGTAGAGGTCCAATTGGAGTCAAACCAAGTGCTAATAAAAGTGAATATCCATATCTACAACTTTCATGAAGACACTAGAACCAAATTCAGACTCGAAAGATGAGGAAAAATGAAAAATACGCCAAACAACAAATGTTGTGCGCCTGGAGCGCGCCTGGAGCGCCTGAAGCGCATTTCCAGCCATCCAGCTTGTCAATACGTGTCTGGAGCGTAAATCCTGCGTCTGGGGCGTGCGACGCGCATCAGCATTCATAAAAATGTAATTTTTTTTACTGTTTAGGGATCTTTTTGACTCTTGGGAAGTTGGGAGACTTTTGTCCTAGCATTGAAACTCAAAGACGACCATTTCTAACACCATTTGAGCAGTTTTATCAAGAATCATTCATGAATCCTTCTTGTAACTCTTCTCTAATCCCTATCTTTTGTATCTCTGTCATGAGTAACTAAACCCTATTTGTTAGGGATGAGTGTAACCAAATGAAACCCTTATTTTTCTGATTTGATTTCTAGTTATATGAATGAGTTTATTGAATTATTTTTCTCATCTCTGTGCATAATGCTTTTTATTGCTTGATCAACATTAAAATGTTCTACGATTTGTATTTTGAAACGGAAGTGAACTTTACGAATGCTTAAGATGAGAAATTCATGAATTTGTAGTCTAGGGATAGATGCAGGTCATGAAACCAATTAAATTAGTTGCAAAACAATAGTTTACAAGAGAATTTCTTTACGGTAATGCTTAATTTTAATCTTAAATCTACTAAGGAATTATGGGTTACTTTGGAATTAAAGGTTCTGTCACTAAGACATTAGGGCAAGAATAATAAAGAGAATTTGGTAATAATTCAATAAATGAATTCAGTAACTAGGATCAAATTAGACACCAAGGTTGAATTCGAAATGAAACTCATCCCTGATATTTTTCTCATTATAAAGAATCAATTTTATTACAGTTGTTAATTTTAAATATCATTTCAATCAATCTGGAAACTTTTTGTTCAATTTTAGTAATTAAATATAATTCAATAGTATAACACAATCCTTGAGTTCGACACTCGGTACTACCGTTTTATTATTACTTGCAACTATTCAGTACACTTGCTGAAATGCTATCAGAGGGCTTAGGCAGCCACAAAATCCAACTGAAATTGTTGTCCTTTGTGAGAGCTTTTCAGCCACAAATAACAACCAATTTGAATTTTAGTATTTGAGAAGGTTTTTTCGGTCAGTAATTTGTGAGTGTTTTTTTCGGTCATAAAATGAGTGTTTTCTTGTAGTGAATATTATATAACAAAAATTTAAGTTGCACTAAAACACAAAGTGAAATATCAAATAATTTAATTATATGACTTAAGAATACTTTATAGTAATGTTATACGCTCTTTAATTAACTTGAAATCATCAATAATAGACTCAGAACTAATATTTGCAGCAATTTCCCTTTTAATATAAACCATTGTGGCAGTAGAAACTGGAAGAGTCATGATATGACAAAGTAGTCTATCATTCAAGTAGAAATTTTGCACATTTTCAATTGTAACCAAACATAAGCACAATTCTTGGATAGTTGATAAATTCTTCAAATTTGAATCTTGACGAGCATCAACCAAAGAGTTGCATTCTAAAACAAAGAATTACATTCTAAATCTAAAGAGTTGCATTCTAAAAACAGACAACCATTATTTATGTTCCTTTCGTTCTAAGCAAACTCAAAAAAACTCAAGACTTTAGTGTTTTCTTGAAAGTCCTGTATATCTTGTTCAATAAATCATCCAATTTAAGAAATATAAAACATTTTTTAGTGAAAATTAAATGGAAACAAAAATCAAACACTTTGTACGCAAAATTGAAAACTTGAAAACTAACATCTAAATTGAATACTTGTGATGTTGATGATGAACAAAATTGAAATCCAAAGTTGAAATTCAAACTCCAAATAAAACTCCAAATATCAATTCTGATGATGAACGAAATTGAAATTCGAACTTTTTGAGTTTTGACGAACGATCAAGGCAAGGTGAGCAAACAGAAGCGAGACAAGGCGAGATCAATGAGCACTGAGAGCGCAACAACGACACAAAAAGGAGAGAGAAGAAGATAAGATAATTTAAAATTTTAAATATTATTATAATTTTTTAATTTTAATAAAGACATTTTAATCATTTTATCTATAATTTTTTTTTTTTGGCCGTAGCTCTCGTGTCCCAACCAAAATCCTTCCTAGATATGTTATGTAATTTTTGTTGCGTAACGACTTCCTCCGAGAATGTGCCTGGGTTTTTGTTTTTTTTTTTCATCTACTAAATGTAACCACTTTATTGCTTATGTATATATTATATATATAAATAAAAAAGTTTAGAGGTAGTGTTTGCATCTTGCACTTAAGCGAAGTGATTATAGGCCTACAGCTATTTGCCCAGCGACCTCCAAAGTAAGTAATATGCAAGCATTAGGTAAGCATGCGTCTCTTTTGAGCATACAATTAAAGCACTTACGTGTGTTTATTTCAATTAATAAAATTATATTCCGAGAACGACCATTCCTTAATAAGTGACGCGCACGTATGACTGTAAGACAACAAAAAGTTTAATTAATTGAAAATTAATCAATTAAATTTTATAAATTAATTAATTAATTAAATTGCATGTACTCATTTTTCAAGCTTACTATTTTGTTTACTTTAAGCATATATTTGAATCACATTAACAATGTTGCCTGTTTTTATTTTTCAATAAATGATAATCCTAGAGAAGACGTATGTTATATAAAGTCCAATTTTATATGTTATCTCCATAAGAAAGACTAAAAAAAGTAATATAATCATAACCACAACCAGTACTAATTAATACCAAGATGAATCCCCATCATACAATTTAATAGTTTCTTTTTACCATTTTTGTTTTTAAAATTTGAGAAGTCGAGCAATATTGTTGCTTAGATTTACAAAATGACAAATTAATCTCTCGACTTTTATGTTATGGTATAACAAAATAGATCAATCTCTTTACTAACTATGTATATTCATTAATCTTTAAACTAATCTAATACGCTGTCGTATAACGCATAAAAAATATTGAATTTTCATTTTGTTAAGAGTTTGATGAATTAAAACATGTTTTTAGAACTTTGTTTAGAGTTTTTGTTGATTTTTATTTTATAATTTGGTTCCGGTTTTTGATTGACGGTCTTTTACTAGATTGTTTGACGGTTTGTGATTTCCAACAAAAATTATTTTTTTATAAATTTAAAAATTAAATAATAAATTTTACAATTTTAAGGACCAAGAAAATAGATGTTTCACTCGTTTTTATTTATTTATAGACAATTAATTAGATTATAGTAATTTATGTGATCGAACCGGACATTTTGCATAAAACTTCCTTCAACATTTTTTTAGCTCACTAACTATTGCATTCTTTATGTGTTTTTTTTGTAACCAACAAATTATATCCAACATCAAGCATTTTCGTCAAAAATAAAAAAAACAGGGTAAAAATCGAAGCAAGTCTCTTTATTATTGCACACAATTACCTATATATTGAAGTAATGATAAAATACATGATGTTTTAAGTTTTAAGAGAGTATCAATTTGATTTTATTATTTTTTTCTAACATTTAAATCTTTTCTGTCTTTAAATATTTGTATAACTACCTTTTTCAACATTTTTTCTTCTACAAAAACAAATGTATCCATTGTTGCATCTATATGACTGAAATGAGGTTCTTATGATAAATATGCATATTTTCTTCTTTCGATTTTAAAAATTCACAAGTTAGGTTAAAATCCAATTGGATAAAACGGACAAATCATGGAAGACAATTGGGACACAAAAAACACATTAGGGGTCATTATTAATGAAAATAGTTTTTATTTTTAAAATTTATGTTAATTTTATTTTTTTAATAAGAAAATATAAATTTTTAAAATGAATAATTATGTATTTTTAAGACAATAAAAACATCTTAATAATTATTTAAATTATTTTTAGAAAATGCATACTCCCAATCTAACGTTAAAAATAACACATAAAAAATGAAAAAGAAATTACAAAGTAAACAAAATTTAATTTTGTTTTCGTTTTATTATTTTATTTAATCTTATAAAAGATAGTAAATTCAACCATAATTAACTCAAATCAAATTTGAATTTGGAATAAGATTTACAACTTAATAATATCGGCATTTGTCAATTGAGCTATGGTTCAAAGATTATTTTTGTTTTGTTTTATTTTGAAAAATCTTGGGCTTGTTTTTTTTTAAAATGTCTATATATTTTATTTGGAAGTTTTCTACTTGTCACCTCCACCTATACCTCCCACTCCCTCAATACTCTAAGAAAAATACTATTTTATCCCTTTTCTATATATAAAAATACAAAATTCTAGAATAGAAAATTTTTTCAAAAGAAAAATTCAAAAATTTAGATATTTTTTAAATAGCATAATAAATTTTTGAAATAAAATTTACATTTCGAAAATTGAGTAAAATTAAAAATTTTCAAAACATTCAAAACTTTCGTCTTTTTCGAAAGTTTCACAATGTAAAATTCTATTTCGAAAATTTGGTTTTTGAAAAATTATGTTTCGAATTTTTGAAAGTTATGTGACTTTTGTTGAAGGTAGTTTAAAAAATTTCAAATTAATTCAAATTTTAAAATACTAAAAATGTAATTTTCAACTTTTCAAAAAAATTTTGAGAGTTTCAAATAATACAAAATTTCTGAAATAGGAAATTCAAAATAAAAAAAATTAATTAATATAATTAAAATTGAAAATTTCAGAAATTTCAAAATAGAATTAAGAAATTCTAAAATAGAAAATTTTCAAAATAAAAAATTCTAAAAAGAATAAATTAATTATTTTGAATAAAATTTACATTTCGAAAACATAGATAAAATTTAATCTCTTCGAAAGATTCAAAATGTGAAATTACATTTAGAAAATTTAAACCATCTGAAAGATATAGGTGGAGGGTGGCGCCAAATAAAAAAACTCTTTATTTGAACCATTTTTGCCTATTCTTGTTAAAATTGAATAATTTTATTCTGAAAATTTCTTTTCTTACTCCCAACCGTTCTCAAAATCCCCCAAATTTTACCAATATTAATTAATCCACATATGTATTTGATAAGTCTAAATTGATTAATTTAAATATATATTTTTGTGTATTTAAAAATATTGAAGATGAGAGAAAAAAAACACTTTTATTTTCTCAATCGTTTTTGTTATTTGGGCTTTGAAGGACATTTTATTGAGAGTTTATATATTTCAGTTTTTGTTATTTCAATCAAAAAAATTCATTTTGGGCTTTTGAAAATAATGGTGGCACAACTAGTTTCTTTAGTGTAATTTTGTTCTCATCTTGGACTTGAATTTCTTTGGATTTTTCTTTTCTTATAAAAGAAGACAAAAAAATTAGATTCAAAAGCTTCTAAGTCTTATTTTTGCGGCTCTGCTGTGCTCGCTAACCATCTACTCTGCAATCTAAGTAGCTCTAAATTGGCTATGAATAGATAAGAAGTGTGAAATAAGAGGGGTGCAAATAGATTATGCTTCAAATAAACTTCGCAAGATCTTGAATTTTGTATACTTTCAAAATATCAAGCTTGAGTCTAATTTATTATTGGTCATAGACTTATTTATAAGGTTGGATTAGATATATTTTTTCTTACTTAACTATTTTTTTAAAGAAGTTTACACCACTCAATTATTTAACGGTGTAAATTTATATAATAAAGTAACAAATTAATATATTAATAAATATATATTTTATTTTAATATTTAACATAATTTTTTAGATAAAATAATACTATATAACATCTTATTTCAATTTTATTTTATAATAATACTATTAAATATGTTAAAAATTTATTTACATTAGTATATTTAAATGAGAGAAAATGTTGACAAATTTTAATTTAACATAATGTGCGAAACTCCATTTTATAATAATAATAATAACAATGATAATAAAAATTATTTATAGTTAACTAAGTAATATAGGTTTAAAAGTCTTTTCATTGATCTCTAACTTAACATTTTTAATTAAATAAATTTAAAAAAAAATATTTGATATGATCTATATAAAAAAGTTTGGTTTAGTCTTGTAAACTAGGTCATAGAACTACGAAACAAATTAGCGAGTCCCTTTACCTTACATATGATTAGCTTGCCAAAGAGCGATTTAGGATAGATCAATTTAAGTGGTCAAGTCACAAATACATATTTAACCTCTCTCTCTATATATATTTAACATTTCACAAAAATAATAAAAAACAATCATCATCAATCAATAGAGAAAAGTATCAAAATAAAGTCACTGCTTGCATAGAAAAGTCTCAAAATAAATTCATAAACATTAATCAATTATAATGGCCAAACAGAGCCACCATCAAAATAACACAAGTCTCATAGATGGCACAGGTGACACAAATATAGACCACAAGAGCAAAATGTTAGAGTAGGTGTGTTGTGTTTGAGTGAAAGAAGATGGTAGAAACTAGAAACAAAATCTAATAACTAAGTTTATTTTATTTTTATTTTAGTTTGGGGTGGGTTAATTAATAAGTCAGTTTACTTTTTATTTTAGTTAGGTTTATAAAAAAAATTGAAAAAATAAAAGATAAAAATAATATAAAAAAATAGTAGTTTTTTTTTATTTGACGTAGCACATCAACATGCCTTGCCTCATAATTGCCCCATTTTTTCGGCGGGTTAAATTGAATCTACCAATTTAGATATACGAGTGCAAATCTTCTGCTCAATCCACCTAAAATGGTAGATTAAATAGGTTGATTTGATGAGTTCTACCTATTTTGCCACCCTAAATACAATTTAATGTTTCATGTTTTTTTCTTTTCAAAATGTTCCATCTTTGAATAATATGTTTAAATAGATTGAGAAAAAGAACGTGAAGCAAAAAGAATAGTAGAACAAAAAATTGAAGGAACAATTATAAGATGTATTAATATTTAGAATAAAGAGTATGTAAGTTATAGCTCTATTATAAAATTCGATATTATTAGATTAAATATTTTATATCGAATTCGTACTCAAAATCTCAAAATTAGATGTTAATTTCAAGCTGTGTATACTGCATAAAGGATAAAAAAAGACATTGAGTAAAAGATCAAAACCAATAAAATAAAAAGCTTCTAATAGTTGGTGGCTAACTGTTTTGCCATATGTATATACAATTGAAGGAACATGTTATAATATGTAAATAAAGTGTCGCAAACAACTACTTCTATTGAACAATTCAATATTGTTAAAATGAATATTTTATTTTGAGTTAAAACTCAAAATATGGCAACTATATATCTTAGTTTATAGTGTTGGGGTTGATTGCAAGTCCCACATCCTTTAGTGTGGGAAAATAAGGAGAAGGCCAAGGCTATATATTGAGTTTTGGTCCTTTGTTTTCAAATACACCAACACCAGTCAGCATGTAGCACTTTAAGCTTGTATCTGACTTAGTTTAAATATTTGCTTTATAAGAGTATGGTTGTACTGGGGTGTTGGGTGTGAGTGAGAGAAGTCTATGTGTTGTAACAATTTTCACATAGTGTTAATTCTCTGGTTGCTGGTTTAGGCATCGACCGTGGTTTTTTCTCCGGTTTTGGAGTTTCCACGTTATATTCTTGTGTTGTGATTGTGTCTTGATTCTTTTGAACTTATGCTGCTGTTTTTCCCAACAACTGGTATCAGAGCCAGGTTCAGAGGTTCGGTGGGATAATTTTTCTTAGTATGCTCTGTGGTTGCAACTTTGTCTGATCTTCCACATCAGAAAAGAATTATCCTTGGTATTGTTAGGGGAAAGGTGATACTGTGAAAGTGCTGTTTAGGAAGGTTCTGGCTAAGGAAAGACTTGGTATTTAAGTGTGTCCATTGTGACCCACCTCTCTTTCCTGGGAACTTACCTGGTGCATAGTTTACAGTCTGCGTGCAGCTGCTATGTCTTATTCAAGCGTTATGAAGTTTGACATAGAGAAGTTTGATGGAAGAATCAACTTTGGCTTGTGGAAAGTACAAGTCAAGGATGTGCTTATACAATCAGGATTACACAAGGCATGTGAAGAGAAACTGTTCAGGTGGAGCAGTATCTGAAGAAGACTCTGAGACAAGTGCTGGCAAGGTCTCCCGTTTGTCCTTATGGTATTTCCGCTTTACCATGAAAAAGGACAAGTTATTGCTAGCGGATTCAGAACAGCACACGGGCATTGGTTGGCATTGATGCAATGTGTGTGGTGATGTGTCGATGGCTGAAGAACTTCCTGGAAGCCAACATGGGAGTTGCACCATAAATTTCAGCAAGGTTTCGACATGAGAAAATACTTGGAATGGTTTACTTCCAAGTGGAGAAAATTCTTGGAATGGTTTAGTTCCAAGTGGAGAAAATTCTTGGAATGGTTTAGTTCCAAGTGGAGAAAATTCTTGGAATGGTTTAGTTCCAAGTGGAGAAAATTCTTGGGATGGTTTAGTTCCAAGTGAAGTGTACTTTTTATGGTAGAGTATGATTGTCGGTAAGACAATGAAAGCGGAAGCTGTAACTCTTACAATCAAGGTGGAGATTGTTGGGGTTGATTGCAAGTCCCACATCCTTTAGTGTGGGAAAATAAGGAGAAGGCCAAGGCTATATATTGGGTTTTGGTCCTTTGTTTTCAAATGCACCAGCACCAGTCAGCATGTAGCACTTTAAGCTTGTATCTGACTTAGTTTAAATATTTGTTTTATAAGAGTGTGGTTGTACTGAGGTGTTGGGTGTGAGTGAGAGAAGTCTATGTGTTGTAACAATTTTCACATAGTGTTAATTCTCTGGTTGCTGGTTTAGGCATCGACCGTGGTTTTTTCTCCGGTTTTGGAGTTTCCACGTTATATTCTTGTGTTGTGATTGTGTCTTGATTCTTTTGAACTTATGCTGCTGTTTTTTCCCAACATATAGTGTTTACTATAGGTAAAAAAAGAGAAAAAAAATCTAATAAAGATAAAAAATTCATATAATGAAAAAGTTTTAACCATTAAAGATATTGATGTTAGAAGGTTGACATCCATCAAATAATGTAATTATTCACAATATTTTGATATTATTTAGTTTTAAAAACTAATTAATACTTATTTTTATATCCAACACAATTGTAATACATTATTTGTTTAGGTTTGGCTGGTTGGCTAAAAAAATGAACCAGCACTGCAGCACACTATATGTAAGCAGTGACTTAAGCTTTTTGATGTAGTTTTTTCTTTTAAGTAAAAATGCTTTTTGCCCGAATAAATATTTGCCGTAGAAATTGTTAGCATCGAAAATTATAAAACGTCTTTTTATAAATTTCTATGACGCAACATAGTAACTTAACAAATTATATTGTAATTAATTGATTCAACATTAATATAATCTAACTAAAGATTAATTTATCTATAAAATTTATGCGATGTCATAAATAAATGATTGATAAATTAGATTATAAAACTTAAATCTCGTAAGCAAAACCACTAAGCTACCTTCGTCGTGGCATTATGTAACATGTATGCTATGTGAAGACCTTGGAAGAAGAATATCGTGAGCAACATGGATCAGCAATAAACTATTTTTTCAATTTTGCTAGTGTAAAAATCACCCGACTCATGTGAAGGAAAAATAGAAAAAGAGGGAAGGAGATAATAAGATGGAAAAAAGTGTAATGAGAAAGTGTACAAAAGAATCAAATATTGAAATTATTATACTAACATACATGTAATATGCTACTATAAGTCTACTCCACATGGTGACAAGAGAGTCTACACCCCAACAAGAAAACTCTCCCATGTGAAATGAATGATTTGTTTCCTCTTTTTCAAATTACTTCATTACCTACCGTGTAACAAACCAAACCACAGCCTAAATGCTGATGGCGTGTGCCTGTCTCTTAAATGCGTGATGCAATTTGTATCAACTACAAAATCAATTTTATTTTATTATTTATATATGTCTTTCTAATATAGAATTTGCATTTGTCTTAATTCATATATGAAAAATGTTATTAATATATTCTAAAATACTTTTTTATTAAAAAAAATTAGGACAGAAGATGGTGCATGAGTCTAAAGTAGATAAAATTTCAGAATTTAAATCGTTGTATTTCTAGTATATTTTTTTTTAATACTTACTCTTCAATTAGTTGAAATTAAGATGGGTGCAATCAAATTTACGTAGCATTCAAGTGGTTAATAGCATATTAGGAAAAATACTATTAGTATACTGTCTAACAAACTTTTTTTAATACACACTCTTCAATTATTTGAAGTGAAGGTGAATCTCATAAAATTTATAATTTATGTGCACTCAAGTAGTTGATAAATTTTTTAATCTTTTGAGTAATTTTAATTTTAATTAAAATAATATTTTTTTCAATAAACAATATTAATGATCATTATCGATAATTTTGTTAGTATTTATTGAGAGACAATGGAACCGGAACTTTCTTGTTACTTCACTCTATAACCTCACCTCAATTATCAAATTAATATTATATCCTAAAATTATAATAATTGTAACTATACTTATCTCTTATGATTTGTTAGATTCAAGATAAAGAGAGAGGGGGATATCAAGAATTTTAAGAGAGGGGATGGAAAGAAAGGGGAGGTGTTAGGTTTGATTGAACTTGAGAATTTAAAAAAGTTTTACATTGTTTAAAATTTTAAAAAAAGATGGAGCTAAGATTATATAAGTGACTCTAGTTTTTCATTTCAAATTGCACCGGTAAAATAATATTTTAAATTTGTAGTTGATTTTTTTTTCCTCTCTTATACTTTTGTGTTAGAGTATTGTAAGATGTAGTTGAAATACTAGTTTTAGAGGTGTGTATGTATTGGAGGACCACCCTGGGTTGTTTGTCATAAGTGTTTGACCCATGAGTTGTTTGAAAAAAATCGATGTGTTGTAACAATTTTTACACAATATTGTCATTTGACCGATTTTGTCACCAACTTTGGAGTTTTCAAATTATTTTTTTTTTGTGTTTTGATTATTATTTAAATATCTGGTTGATTATTTTTTCAACATGAGAGATAAAAAGTGGATACATGATTGATTCAAATGATAGGAGAAAAGAGATTTTTAATAATTTTGTTTTTGTTTTAAGTGAATGAGAGAAATTTTAATTACTATTTAAGTTGTTTTAGTTTCTTTCTCCTAACACAAACTATAAAGTATTTAATTTTCTCTCCGCCAAAAGTTTTCTTAATACTATGTATATCCTATCCTATGACGTGATAATTGGAAACGGGAATATGAGTCAGATTCATATGATAAGCAACGAATGACGATGACTACTATTTACTTAATATCCAAGTTGCAAAATGAAATGAATATATAGTACTAGTGTTGTTTTTAAAGGTCGGCCCCTAAATTTGTTGACAAGGAAAAGTCGTTGTTAGTTACTAGCGTGCCGGCTGCTGTGGATGTATCAGATCCTAATATGTGACCGCGTTTCTTCACTTTACTTATACCCCCTCTTAAATCAATTCAAATAAACTAACACAATGAAGAACCTTTCTTTTCTACTTTATTCACAATTTTGACTAGAACCTTCTCTTCAATTTTCAATTCTTAATTCTGAATTAGTCTTCCTTCCAATTTCACTCGCCTAAAATTGGTTCTTTCTCAGTCCCTTCTCCACTTCTCTCAATGTCAATACCTATATTCTCGAATTTGGATTCACTCTTTTTGTTTCTTTTTATGAATTTTGTTTTTTTAGGGGTGAGGATCATTATTGATTTAGATTAACATCAATAACTACACAGTTATATTACAGAATCAGATTCCCTTATTCTCTCAAAAATAACTTGAGACCCATATAGTGACACTTTATTTGACCGACTTAAACTCACACTTGCCCACCAAAACGTGCTCCACTCTAAAATCCAACTGTATTATATTATTTTAATTACTTAAATTAGCTTGCCCACCGCGCTTACTTGCACACCACTTGTCACGCAACTTCCATTCAAATTCTCACCTCCTTATAAACCCACATCACACACACACTTTTCACTCATCACAAACAATAACTCAAAAAATTCAATATACCCCAAACATGGCTCTAGAAGCACTTAACTCACCCACAACCACTACCCCAAAATTCTCATTCAATGAACCAACTCTTCGTTACCCTGAAGAACCATGGACAAAACGAAAGCGTTCAAAGCGTTCATCACGTTCATGCACCGAAGAAGAGTATCTCGCTCTCTGTCTCATCATGCTCGCTCGCGGCAACACAAACCGCCACGATTTTTACTCATTACCGGCAACCGGTTCCTCCGGTGATACAACCAAACTCAGTTACAAATGTTCCGTTTGTAACAAAGAGTTTCCTTCTTATCAAGCACTTGGTGGACACAAAGCAAGTCACCGGAAACACACCACCGTTGGCGACGACCAATCAACTTCGTCGGCAGCCACCACTAGCTCCGCTAACACTGCCGTGGGAAGCGGTGGTGTTAGATCTCATGAGTGTTCGATTTGTCATAAGTCGTTTCCGACGGGACAGGCTCTGGGTGGACACAAACGTTGTCACTACGAAGGCGGTCATGGTGCGGCTGTAACTGTTTCTGAAGGTGTGGGATCCACACATACTGTCAGTCATCGTGATTTCGATCTCAACATCCCGGCTTTTCCGGAGGTTTTTAATAAGGTCGGAGAAGACGAGGTTCAGAGTCCTCACCCTGTGGCGATGATGAAGAAGCCTCGTGTTTTTGTTTTACCCAAGATTGAAATTCCTCATCTTCAATGAATAATTAGTTCAATTATATAGATTATAAATTTAGTGAAATCTTCAATAGTAATGTTAATTTTTTTTATTTTTTTTAATTATTGGAAAATTTTGAGAATTATTTGATTTTTGTATATGGGGATTGGGGGATTCTTGGACTCTGCTTTTTTTTTTTTTTGTGTGTGCTTTATATTGTACTTTAATTTTAATTTTGTTGGTGGAAATTCAATACTATTCAATTTATTTATGGAATTATATTTTTGTGAAAATATATGAATACTGATTGGTGGTGATGAGAGTGTGTTCTGTTTGAGTTGAGTAGAATGAGAAACCAGTTGCACATAGTTCTGTTTCCGTGTGTTGCTGACGGTTTTTACTGTTGCAATTTTGCGCAACAACAACTCTACTTCACCTTACTACATATTTTTTTTTTTAAAATCATATACTTATTTATTTAATTTTTTTAATCTACTAGGGTCCGCTCAAAGAAATTCTACACACAAGGGGCATATATTTTTCCTAAGAAATAAGTTTTACACTATCGTGTTGATTAGGTAAAATATATAATTTAATCAAGTAAGATATTTAATTATATTACATTAGTCTTTTAGAAGTATTTTTTTTTTCTTTCAATCAAATAAGTCTTTTAAATTTCAAAATATGCACAGTGTTTATGATACTGATGTAGTGATAGTGAACCATACAAAAATATACTTGAAAATTGAGTCTAGAACATCAAGTCCAAACTTCCAAGTTTTTCATTATCTGAACATGAACTTACTTTAGAAAAAACCTAGCGCATTGTCAAACAAAAGTGCATTAATTAATTTCGCCTTACATTGGAGGACACTCAAAGAGATTAAATAAGAGCAATGAGCATGAGAGCATATTCATTTGATCCACCTCAACCTAAACACAAAGCCTAGGCCAGAAGCACAACACCTCCAAAATATTCTATCCCATAACTAGTGGCTGGTCCATATAGATTTTTAGTTAAAAAACTTATACTTTTTAAATGCATTTTTATTTAAAACAAAAACTCCAAATTTAAATATATTTATATGAATTTTGATATGTAAATCGCAACATATTCATTTAAGTACATATGTTCATTTATTTAGGAAAAAAGATAAATTCATATATCTATTCTAGTTACTCAAATTGGGACCTTGAAGACTATTATACTTCGCCCTACCAGCCTTTGTGTTTGGAGTTGTGGACCATCATGAAGCACCGTCTGAAGCGTTCACTTAACTTTTATAGGCCTCATGGCTAGGTAGTTGTACACCATTATAAAAAATATTCATTATATATCATATTAGGCCTAAGATACAAATTCAACACGGTTTGATCGAGTTATAATCTTATGAAAGTACTCGGCCCGTGATTGTTTAATTAGGTCACATCTTTTATTATTTAGAATGCACAATATAAAGGGAGGGGAGACCAAAATGAAACATGATTCATTCATTCCGACTCTAAACCCTCGAACTTCAACACGACACTTTGTCATAGATATCTAATATTTCATCTTGAAGCAAAGGTAAAAAAGAATGAATTGACAAGTGATCTTTAATTTTAGAGATTAATTTAATATTTTACAAATTTAAGAGATTAAAATACTCTATATACACAATTTTAAGAATAAAAAACACCATTTTATTCAATTTTAAGTTTTTTGATGATTAATAGATTTAATTAGTAATAGACTTAATTTTTAATTGATACATTAAAATTAATTAGTACTACTCCGAATAAAACAATAAAAAAAACAGTTTAAATTTTGGTATATCAACTTTTAAAATATATTTATGTCTACTGCGCACCGGTGATCGTAGCATTTCACTCATTTAAGTGGATGTCACTTTTTATTAATTGCCTCATTTTCCTTATTATTTTTAAAAATCAAAGTTCAAATAAATAAAAGGCATTTAATCCAAATGACAAAAGTTCAATCAAATCGAGTATAATGAATTAAAAAAAAATTCTTATAAATAGGAGTGAGAATAGCTCAAATCAAATTTTGAAAGATTTAAGTTTAATTTACGATTTAATTTTTTAATTTGAGTCTGACCTACGACTTATCGTAAGTTTTTTTCTTCTTTTTTTTTAGTCTAACCCTTTTAAAAAGTTTGGTCTAACCGGAAAACCTATTTAAAATTCTATTTCACTTTAAAGTATTTAAATAATATATTTTATATATTTTTTTAATAGGCTGAACTAGGTCTTTATATATAACTAAATCTAATAAAATTATAACTAATAAGTATGCAACAACCTTCCCAAAAATAAGTAAATAAAATGAACTCATAATTAGCAAATTTGAAATAACAAATACTAATGTTAATATATATATATATATTAAAGGTCAAGTCAGACAAGATGATAAATAGGTTAGACCATAGGCTCCTGACAGATGACCTAACTTATTTTTATCCCTACTTGTAGACAAAAAGGTGTATTGAAATATGAAATAATATCACATATTATTATTCTCTTTCATAACAATAATTAAATATTTTCATTTTTTAATTTTAAATAAAATAATTAAGGTAAGTTCCATTAATTATTATTTTAATTAAATAAATACATACAAAGCTAATTATTTTTATAATAATGATCTAGTTAAATTTTATATTTATTAAGTAATTATCAAAAAAAAAATTGAGCAAAATGGAGCCCATAAAAATAACCAAATTTAATTAAACATTAAAAATACAAGTGCAAAATGAGTAAAAATAAAATGAACATAAATTTTATTGCACTAATTTTATTTTCTTTGGGATCATTAGTACATTAAGGATATTTATTCTTGCAATGTCCCTCGTTCCAATACAAATCACATCTCTAGGGGTGTACTTTTCTCCCGTTGATCTATTTTAGTATGAATGTGAGTAGAATGTGGACGTTCTGGCACAATTTTATTTTATTGTATAAGGACGTTGTGACACAATTCTATTCCATACATCATGTAGTCATGATGAGTAAATGAACAAGCGGCGATGACATGTGAACATAGTAGTGTAATGCTTGAAATTTACCATAATTACACCAATGTTTGTTGAGGCTTACCTTGAATGGTGTGTTAACATGTGAACATGGTTTGATCATATGGACTATCAAAATCGTGTTTTTTAACTGTAGAATAACATCAAATAGGCAGAGTCAAACTACAGTTTGGAGTTTCTCAGGAAATATAAGATAATCCTAAAAATATTGATACACTTCACTGTAAAGATATGAAAGGGAATCACCTAGAAAATTGAAAAGACAAACACGTTGTATGGATTCAATTTTGGAACGAACGTCGAAATTGTTGTCTTACCAATGAGCCGATATATGGATATCCAATTTCGACATAAGAGTATATGGTGTGGTTTAGACACAACTCCAGTTTGTATCTATCAACACCGTAATTAGTGTGGAACCCATAATGTGGTGTTGTAGAATAGCCAAATGTTTGTCAGAGTAGACTGACCCAACCATCATAATGATAAAGGTGTAATAGACCTCGTCCACCGACTTCCCCAATTACTATTGAAAATGAAGTGCTAGAACCATGTCACCATTCGTTTTCTTTCACCCTAACACAACAACAATTTGAACCACCAAGATAATCATTATTTCAA
The DNA here is from genome assembly GCA_037974875.1 of Cicer bijugum. Lineage (NCBI taxonomy): Eukaryota > Viridiplantae > Streptophyta > Magnoliopsida > Fabales > Fabaceae > Cicer > Cicer bijugum. The sequence goes on from JBBPBT010001185.1 coordinate 5,172,405, forward strand.
TTCATGTTAACTCAAAAATATGATAGCCAACAATTTTTACATTCAAACGACCAAAATTTTGTGAAAAGTATTTGGTGGATAGCTAGGTACGCTTGAATCGCATGCTCGTTATGTTAATAATCTGTACTTATTTGGTGTTTCATCGTTCCCAATCAAATAGATTCTAGTTCTTCGATGTATTTCGACCTACTAAGTGAGAATGTGTAGGAGACACATACCCCTGTTGACAAAGGAAACTCATTTCCACATTGTTTGCGTCGTATTCTCCGATCACCCAAGATGTGGAATTAGGCATTATAAGAAATTAACGTAATTAAACATTGCATGTTCGTCTACTCAATTTGTATTGTATTTTTAATGTTTAATTAAATTTTGTTATATTTATGAGCTCCAATTTATTCAATTTTTTTAATAATTACTTAATAAATATAAAATTTAAATAGATAATTATTATAAAAATAATTAATTTTATATTTTTATTGTTATGTAAGAGAATAATAATATATAATATCATCTCACATTTATAAATTGTAACTATCCATTCTTTCATATATCATCGGTCAATCTCCTATTTTTATGTATACAACTAATAAACAAATACATATATTTAATAATTAAAAAAATCTCTATATTAAAAAATCGATTTATGTCACACCAATTTCCCTTTACTTTGTTTGAAAAATAATTATTTTTGAAAAATAAACGTCTCCAATTACAACTTCTCACTTTTTGAAAAATAAAACATAAAAATAGTAGTATATTAATACTTAATTATTATAAAGTAGTAATAGTTTGGTATTTAAATTTTTTTTTTAATAGTAGTATGTCAAAAAAGCCAAGATGTTTCGCATAGCACATATGCATGGAGTACGATTTTAGAGATAAGAATGAAAATTTGGCATTCAAATACTTTTTTTAGTGGTAGTATGTCACGTGCACTGACTTATCTTCAATAGTAATTACTAACTTCGGTTTCGTTATAAAGAAAATTTTTAAATATATTTTTTTTTATTTCATTTATTAAAAAATTGATAAATTATGATTTTTATGATGTATCTATTATTTAAATACATTTTTTATTTAATATTTATTTTTTTAAATATCAATGGTAAATTTAATGTCTTACACTTTTTAATGAAGAATATATTTATAAAAATATTTATAAAAAATAATAATAAGTAAATATAATTGTATTAATTTTTTTCTTTTTATAATTAGAATAAAAAGCAGTATATAATTATTTACTACTTCAATTAATATGAATATTGATTCTTTTATTTTTCAAGCATTATGTGTCCTAGTAAAAAATGTGCCGCGTCATTGAATGTAAATGGTCCTAACTAAGATTGCTAAATGCCAAACATGAAACGTTAAACAATGAGGTGCGGTGCGTTTTACATATGTGCTTATGAGTTAGGAAAAGGAAACGTGTTTTCTTGTTTTTACTTTTTACATGTGGATTTTTTTCTTCTTTCAATAATCTAATTTAAAAATAAAATAAAATAAAATATTTTTTTGAAAAATTATACAGTAAAATATTACATTTTTTTAGTTATAAATCGTCTTTGTAAATGACGACTTCTTAAAAAAAACATGAATTTATAAAGATGGTTTCTTTAAAATAATTTTTCAAAAAAATAAATTTTTAATTTTTGTTTTAAATTAACAAATAACATATGTATATATACATAATGAATATAATTCATTCATAAAAAAACAATAACTCAAATTTTAAATTAAGTAGATTAACTAGAGTTGGATGTAACATTTGAACAATGTTTTCGAGTATGGCTAGTTAACCAATATAGCTGCATCTGTCTGACGTGTACAAGGTTTTTTTAATGTATTCAACATCTACAATTTTTTTTTCATTTATCTCTAAGGAAGGATATTGATCCACATACACAACAAGAATTCATTGAATTAGTGAGGGCCAAAAACCCTCATAAATGAGGAAAAACAACCACAAAGGATATATTTGTGGCGACCTGTCACAAATAAGGTGGTAACAAACCTTAGTAGTGGCAAAAACGGTAACAAAATTTGAAATTTTCGTTACCTTTTTTGTGAGAGCTTAGACTCCCCATAAATACCTCCTATTGTGAGGGCTTAGGTCACCGCAAATGCTAAAGTTGATATTTAAAATTAAGCTTTTGTGGGTGTTCAGACCGCCACAAAATTTTGAGTTTATTAAAAAAATAGTTTTATTAAATCCGAAATTAATATTAAAAAATCATGATATATAATAAATTAATATCAATATAAATTAAAAATATAATATTACAATTTAATTAAAATTTAAATTAAATTTAAAAATTAAAATAACTATTATATATAAAAATATAATATTAATATTAATTAAAGTAATTACTACTAAATCAAATAAAACATTCCAAAATTAATAAATCATGTCTTACAAACCGAAAATTAAACACACCGTAATTAAATAAGACAAGATATAATGTGTTCATACAAACCAAAAATAAAATTATTAAATTATTCAAGTACATCAATCATCGTAATAATTTCTCCGATCAATCGCTCCAATCACTCCAAATGACAACGTTGTGATTTTATGAGGGCTTAGAGAGCCATAAAATCTAGCTGAAATTGTGCTTTTGTGAGGGCTTTTTCAACTACAAATAAAGACCAATTTGAATTTTAGTATTTGTGAGGGCTTTTGGGTCACTAATTTGTGAGGGTTTTTTTCAGCCACAAAATATTTATAAAGTTGGTCACAAAATGAGTGTTTTCTTGTAGTGATATAAAGGTGAACTATTGTATCGTAATCATAAAATACGGAAAATAAAAAAATGTCGTCAAAATAATTTTCGTATTAGAATTAAAATGGACATTAGACAAAAAATACCAAAAAAATGCAGATTATATTGTTTAACTAATAATACATGAAACCATTATCCAAATATTACAGATAATTTTTGTCAATCTAGATAATTTAAAATGTGTTATTGTCCTTTTATAAATGAATTTTATAATATATATATATATATATAATATTCACTAATTTAAAAAAAAATTGAAAAATGAAGAAAAAAAGAAAAAATCTTTCAAAAAATCATATTTGCAAAGACAATTTATAATTATAATTAAAAAATATATTTTAATATATAATTTAAAAAAAAATATAATTTACTAATTTATTTTGAAATAGAGTTGTAAAAAAATGTCCTTTACGTGTATATAAATATATATGATGAATTGATGATGATATAATGTAGAAAAAAAGGAATAGGAACGTGAAATTCTTGCCGTGTTACTACTAATGTACGGGTCAATATTACTTACCACATAATATCTATTGTTCACTATTACACTAGTGTTGCTTCATACTAGAAGTCTAGAACCGTGTATGATTTAGCTAAGAAGATACCCAATTTTTTGCCACAAAGATATATATTATACCTTTTGCGTGTAAAAGATCAAAGTGATATACATTATTCTTGTGGCGTTCATACTCGAACGTTTATCCTTGTAGTAATCCACCAGCGAATATGGTGTCGTCACTTGGATCGGATAGTTTATTATTAATATGTGATTTTTTACATCAAATTCAAACTAAATTAATTTGATTAATTTCAATAAGTTATGTTTGTAGATAATTAAATTCGTAATCCAAATCAAAGTAAAATTTAAATAAATTGTTTTAATTAAATTAAATCGATCTTAAATAATTTAGATCAAAATATCAATTAGGTAGATTTGGATTGAGTTTGTTGTATATTTACACGACAAATGAAAATCCCCTACATGTAGCTACTAGTTTACTCAACCAGGCAATATCAAATTTCTAGTTCTTTCGGAATCATCAAAGTAAATAAGATACTTGACGTATTTGGTATAAACTTTAACTCATATACATTAATTTTTTAAAAAAGAAATATTAATTTTTAAAATATTATTTATTTTGGATTGAGTATAAAACAAAAGAGAATATTATTATTACTATTAAATTATTCTTATAAAAAATTGATATATTTCTCGATATATAAATACAAAGTAAGATATATTAAATAAGAAGTCATACATTTAGTATTATCAAAAGATAAAATAAAAAAATTATATTTAATATGATTACCTTCAATATTAAAAGTGTCAATATTTTTTAGATATTTTTTTTTACAAATAGATCAATAGTCATAGAATAGAAATTTTTTATGCAAAATTCTTAATTAATGTTTTAAAGATAATATAATATTTAATTAAATTTATTAATTATAATTCAAATCATATCAACTATTAACTTGTATTTTTTGAGTGATTTATTTAACGATCGAAAATCAAGCACAAGTGTGCATATTCATGTAAAAATCACATGATTCTTTTCAAAGAAATCAAAGAAATATTTTATCACTATTTTTGGTGCATATCATACACACATCAAGACAAGAATACACTTTTGAGAATAATAAAATTATTTGAAAGATTCCTTAAAGGAATATCAAACTAGATTGGAGATAAAATGATTGCATAACAACTTGGTTGTCAAATTAAAGATAAAAGATAATTTTGACCATTTTGCGAAATCAAAATACATGTTTAGAATAGAAAATTCACACATGAGTTGTTCAAACTTAATGGGCATTAAAAAGAGACAAGAATTGAAGGCCCACATGTATAAACACACTTTCAGGTTGATGAACTAGAAACAAAGACGAAAGTACACAAGTGCGTTGTTACAGGAACTACATCAAATAATTGAGAAATCTTACGGCCAAAACACTTTTTATCATACACATTATAATTAATTGAAGTCTATCTTTTTATATTAGATTGAATATGTCTGTAAAAATTATTTGTAGTGTGAAATGTGCTTGTAAAAATCTTTTATAGACTGAAAGGTGACAATAGAAGTTAGCTTCAAGGTTGAAATGTAAATGTTGTAATTAATCATGGAGTGACCAAGAAAGAAAGTGCAAAGCAGAACGTTCTGGTGATGAGTACATTAGTGAATTTTTTTTATAAGTTGTGAGGATCGAACAAATATTTATCTTGTAATTAAAAGTTGTAATTAACCACGTGGTGACCGAGAAAGAAAATGCAAAGTAGAACGTTCTGGTGATGAGCATATTAGTAGAAAATTTTATAGATTGTAAGGATCGAACAAAGCTTTATCTTGGATGAAATAAGATATATCGTGATCGTATTTTTCTCTATATTTATATTGCACCTAATAATCACATTTCACTTAGTCATAAATTGAATTGTTTTATTTAACTAACACATCCAAAATATTCTAGAGATTAATTTTATTTCAATCAAGATTATTTTAAAGTTAAATAAAATTAAATTATTAAAAGCAATCATATTTCAAATTTTTTTAAGTGATTGATATTATTATTTCAAATAGAATATTATTAAGATATTTATTATAATCATGATTAGTAATAAACACATGATATTGTATCTTATTAAAATTAAAAGAACACACCAAAAACAATAAACTATGGGTAGATGTTTTTTTCAATGTCTAAAAAGCGAAGAGTTTTTTTTACTATACTTTTGTATATATTTTTAATGTATAGAAACACATATTTTTAAATTATACATATATTAAACATTCATATGAATATTTAAACACAAAATTATGATAATAAACAACCTACTTTCTTTTAAAAGCTCGGGAGCAGAGAAGATGATTTAATTCAAAGGTACACATATTAAAGGTCAAAAGCATATTAGTAACAAATTGTATCACTGATGACAGTTTGGCCGAGTGGTCTAAGGCGCCAGATTTAGGCTCTGGTCCGAAAGGGCGTGGGTTCAAATCCCACAGCTGTCATTTTTTAATATAATAGTTTATCTATTACTATATGTAATAAATCTTTAAATAAAAAAACAATGCAATTCATTTATTTTTTTGGGTACAACCTTTACATTTTTTATTTCAATATAATCATAAATTTCAAGAATTCTTCAAAAGCTCAGCAAACTTCATATATATATATATATATATTAAATTTAACTTTATGCATTTTTTGGATAAATAAAATGATTTTTTTTATAGTTATTTTAGTAAGAAATTAAAAAAATTGAGTTTAGCTTTATTCATGCATACGATAATGTTTTATCTAAGTGCAATTCTATTTAAAAAAAAAAAAACTAATCAATGTTAAAAGAATTAGTTGTTAATTTTGTTATAAGAAGAGTTGAACCCATGAACTTTTTCTCATTTTAATCATTATATTCCTCCCTTAAACCACTAAATCATCTTATGA
>JBBPBT010001185.1:5200826-5228025 GCA_037974875.1 Cicer bijugum
GCTAACAAATTTTTTATATAATTTTTAAAATATTCTTGTTATATTAATTAAAATTCACATAAATTCTGCCAAATTGTATGAATCTTATTCAAATTTATAAAAACTCATAAATTTTAATCAATAATAAAAAATATGTTACAAAATATGTATTAAATAGTACGTTACAGAGTAAAAATAAAACATCTAATGCTAGTATGAGTATAATTAGAATAACAGTATTCTACTTGTCCCCAAATAATTGAGCCCCGTTCATTTCATCCATATAAAAAGGGATATATATGAAAGAGAGAAAATAGTTTTATCAAGTTAGTTTGGTACATTATAAACGTCATAAATGAATAGGAGGAGATATTGCATTTGAAATAACGTAAGTAACATAAGTAGTATTAATTAAATGTTACAATTGGAAAAACAATTGTACTAAAAATTGAAATGGACATTTATTTTCGAACAATTTTTTGTAACAAATTATTCAATTATTCTGAAATTGAGGGAGTACAATTTATAGCATTAAATAAGCTTATTAATCTAACGGGTATACTTTAAATTCCAATGTGCATAGCTTGAACATCATAACATTGATAATCATGTAAGACATCACTAGACTAACTCCAATGATTGTCCCCTAATACCATAAATCTAATTATAATTTGCGTTTTCGGAATCATTATACATTTGATAATATCTTTATATAAAAAAAAGTGTGTTCTTAATAAAAACTAGGAGGTATTACACAAACCCTTGCAAGTGGTACAAACCAGTACCTGGTTGAGTTAAGACAAGAGTTCTGAAAGGTGTTTAACTCCTTAGTTAGGACTCAGGAGAGTTATTGGTTCCAACAAAAAAAATCTTAATACTAGATTATTCCACTTGTCAACTCTAAAGAGACGAAAATTTAATATAATGTCTGCACTCCAAACGGATGATAACTCGTGAATTTTCGAGAAAAAAAAATAATTTGTTTTCAATTAAAAAGCTTATTGGTGTAGGAGTTATTTGTAATTTTTTTTTTGTATATTATAGACTAAAATAATCACAACTCATGATAATTAACTAAAAAAATTTAGCAGAACGTTATTATAAAGCAAAGCAATGTTGATTATTTTATTTTAGGGTAAATTTGGCATATCCGTCTTAAAAAAATTGGGGATCTTGTTCTAATATTTAAAATTTACACTACAAGAAAATATTTATATACCTACAAAAAAAATTATCCACAAATCTCATTCTGTGAGTAAATTGGTTGTTATCTAAGGAAAAATCGTGTATTTTTTATAAAATAAATTATTTTGTTTTAATTAATTTTTAGAATTATTCCGTAAGTAAAATTAAAAAATATGTGGATAAAGGAAAAAAAATACAACTCTAACTTAAATTGTGCGAAGCTTTTTCGTGTTATTTTTACTATAACTTCTACGTAGGTAATTTCTATTTTTGTAAAAAAAATTGTGTTCAGTTTTTTTTAAAAAGGTTTATGTGAAAACCAAAATAACTTTTCATTCTCAAAACCAAAAGAACTCACATTCAGATTGCAACCTTTACAACCCTAACCCCTTCTTGTTCTTCCAACCTCCTCCAGATTACAAGCCGATTCGTCGACTCAGATCGTTCTGGATGTCGCCTTGATGATCGCTCTCTCTCAAGGGTAAGTTATCTTCTTTTATTATCGTGCTAAAATTTCATCTGATCTCGGGTCTCTTTCAGTGGTCTTCTAGCGTTTGAAGAAGTAGTCGTGTCCACGGAGACTCGGTGAGTCGTACTACCTACAGATAATCCTTAAGTAAGTGTATTTCACTACTTATATGTGGGTACATATTTTCCTACGAGCGTTTTAACTACGAACCCGTGTCCGTAGATAATCCGTGCGTAATTTTACGTTACTTACAGACATTCTGGGAATAAACATAAAATCTGTTGTAGGTAATATCAGTTTTTATTGTAGTGTTAGTCCTTAATAAAAAGAAGTACTAATTTTTTTTTTAAAACTAACATTATGCATAAAAATACAACTTTTGAAAATCAATCACAATATTTCATACATGAAAATATTGCATCCGACAATTTGACCATTGCAAAATATTTAATAATTTATAAATGTTGATATTTGATAACAAATAGATTGGGAGCCTCAAAATTTTATGATATGTGCGATGGCTAAGCTTGCAAGGGTTATGAGTGGGTCATGATATTTGGGAGTTAGATTTTGGAAGCCTTTTGGAGGGTTGAATTTATATTTTAGTATGTGTTTAATTTTTTTTAAAATTTAAATAATAATATTGTAAATGATCATATAACACTTCAATTACACTTAATTTATATTTTGAAATATATTATAATTTACTTAATTTTAAAAAGAAAAATATACCATCCCTTCCCCTCTTAGCCTCTCCAAAATTCTCTATTCAAATATATTCTAGAGGGTGTTTGAGGGTTTATGAGGGGAGTAATATAGAAAAAATGGAAGAATGACATGCAAAGATATATTAATCAGATTATTCAATTTGGAGAAACTAAAAAGTTGCATTTGTGGAGGATTTTGATAAATTCTTCAATTTCAATATATGTTATAATACTCAATATTACATTTGATTTTCCCCAGAAGATCGAAAATAATATTCATCTAAAAGGGATATACTAACTCCTATCTCTGTTACAAGAAAATTTTGGTAGATTTGTCTTATTATAAAGAAAAAAAAATACACATTTCAAGGTACATTAATTGTTATAATTCTTTTTACACCTCTATTTAATGTGAGAAGGATGTTTACAAGAAAAATAATATTTTTCACACATTTTCAAAAATAATATTTTTTTTAGTTAAAATTCATATAGATTCCATTAAATTGTGTGTCTCCTTTAAAGTTGTTGCGTTTCATGAATTTTAACCAATAACAAAACATGTGTTACATAATATGTGTTAGAGCATCTCCATCGAGAGGCTAATAGGTTATGTCCGCCAGGGTGTAGCTACGTAAAATTGAGTTTTTTGAGAATTTGTTGTAGGAGTTGTGTCAAACTGTCATCACGGTTCTCGAACAGTACTTTCATAATTTAATAATAATAAATTTATAACCGTTGTCTTATTTTATTATTTTATTAATAATAATAAATTTATACATGTTATTTTTTTTATTAATTTATGACCGTTAACTTCTTTTTAATTTTTTAATAATAATAATTATATGATTGTTACCTTTTTTTAATTTTTATTATTGTTATAAAAATTTAAGTTCAATTTTATCTTAAAATTAAATTAAAATATTGTATAATGATATTAATTGAAATATTTAAATTAATATTTTAAGTTGTAATAAAATTAAATATAAATAAAATATTAATGTATAAATTAAAATTGTGGGACCTATTTAATAAACCATGTTGAGTTCACTGAGTAAAAATTGAATGAGTTGTTTCAAGATGATATGTCACAGTGGACACATTTAATAAACTCATGTTGAGTTGACTGTTGGAGATCCTCTTAAATATTTAAATTAATATTTTAAGTTATAATAAAATTAAATATAAATTAAAATTGTGAGACCTACCGTTAGAGTAAAAATTGAATGAGTTGCTTCAAGATGATATGATACAGTGGACCCTATTTAATAAACTTATGTTGAGTTCACCGTTAGAGATGCTCTTAAAAGAGTGCCTTACATAGTAGAAATAAAACATTTAATAATATGGGTCTAATTAGAAAAACATTATTCCCTTTGTCCCAAAATAATTATGTAATTTGTTAATTTCACTCATATTAACATAAGTGTATAAATGAAATGGAGAAAATAGTACATTTAACAAACTATGTTTGTTTGGCATTGATACATTATCAATATCATAAATGCATAGGAAGAGATTTTTTATTGAAAATACTGCAAGTAATATTAATTAAATGATATAATTGAAAAATAGTGCATTGAAAATTGAAATGGTCATTCATTATAGAACAATTTTTTGGTTATAAATGTTTCAATTATTTTAAAACGAAAGAAGTAAAATTTTATGGCATTCAACAAGTCGTCGTGCATGACTTGAACATCGTGACTTTGAAAATCATGTTAGACATCACAAGATTGACTCTAACAATTGCTTCTCTAATATCATACATCTACTTTGTGCTTTTTGAATCAACATACCTTTGATAATATCTTAGTATGTAAAAAATGTGTTTTTAAAATGTTAGGAGATATTACTCAAACCCTTACAAGTGATACAAATCATCACCTAGTTGAGTTAAAACAAAATCTTTGAAAATATTATAACTTCTTAGTTAGGACTGAGGAAAGAGCTATTGATTCCAATAATCTATATGCAAATGAATCCAACAAGATATTTTAAAATTAGATTCTTCCACTAGTCAACTCTAAAGAGACAAAGATTGAATAAAATATATTTACCCTAAATAGATGATAGTTCATGAATTTTTGAAGATAATGATTTTAGGAATCTTGTGATTCAATTTTATCACAACTTTTTTTGTTCAGTTGAGGCCCCCTCTTCCCTTTGATACCACATCTATATTTTGGTATATTCAGCATAATGATATAAAAAGACTAGGCCAAGATGTATCTTTTGAGGAAACTAAAGAAACCATTTTCAGTATGGAAAATTATAAGTCGTCTCGCCTTGATGGTTTCATCCTATGTTTTTCAATCCATTCTTAAGCTAGTTTAGAATTTCTTCAAGGATTCTACTATAATTAGATAGGTTAATCAGACTCTAATTACTCTCATTCTTAAGGTGGATAAACTTATATGTGTTAATCAATTTAGATCTATAACACTTTCAAATGTGAGCTATATAATTTTTTCTATAATCATTTCTTAGAGACTCAGAAGTATTATGTCTCATGTAATATCCCAGAATCAAAGTAGTTTTATCCTTGATTTCCTTTTTCTTTTCCACTGGCATGATTGCTTGTAAATTCTTCTCCAAAGTTAAGGCTTCTATTAAGCCCTAATGAACTGATAGTGCTTTCATCTTGAGACGCCAAATGTTGAAATCATTCTTGATGTTGAATGTTTCTATGTCGAACTTTGTCATCGTCGTGATTCTCTGGATCAAAACGGGAGCTATTGATAGCATTTGTTGTTGTTGTTGTTGTTAACACTTAGAATTAAAACAATAACAAAATTGAATGATAAATAAAGAAGAAATAATCAACACCACAAATTGATAACCGAATTCAAAGATTAACTCCTATGTCTGGGGGACTGAATTCGAACATAACAAGTTTCTATTACGTTCAAAGTTTACAAGATTATCATAACTTTGATCTAACGCATTGATCAAGTTCTTCTCCAATCTCACTTTTTTTCTTCTGTGTTATACAAGTGTGTTTTTCTTATTACATGCAAAACCTCTATCTACTTGCAAGACATAATCAATTACATTTTTAAATTAAAAAAACGAAGCTTCTCAAAATAGTAGCTCATAGGCATGGAAATTGAACCTGAACCCACCCGCCCCGCCTCGGACCCGCCCCGCATTTAACAGGGGAAAATCGTTTTTAATGAACGTGGGTGGGAATGCGGATTTTCTCGTTTTTTAAAGTTACGGGTGGGTGTGGGGTGGGTTTCGTCCAATAGAGTCAAAAGTATTGTATGGGATCATTTTACAAAGTTCAAAGCTAATGGAAAAGAAAAAGCTAAATGTAATTATTGCAAGTTTGCATGATTGGAGAGCAAGAGATGAGACGTCACACTTGCGCGAACAAAAAAATATATACTCCATGTTTTTCTACCATAGGACATAATAACGGACAAACATTTCTTACAACTAAGGTCTTGCAAGGTAAAAAAGAGTTGGGGACTGGAATACATGATGCTGAAAATGCTTGGAAACAGTTTGCACATGCAATTATTTTGCATGAATATCCAATTTCAACAGTGGAGCATATTGGTTGTCATTGCTCATTACATTGATGAAAATTAAGATTTACAAAGTCAAATTTTGAGGTAATTATAATTTCTTCTAATAGTAGTTTAATTAAATATTATTTATATTTGTCATTGAATGTGAATCTTATTATGTTAGGTTTATTTATGTTCATGCCTCTCATACAAGTGAGAGACTTTGTAATGCATTGGTTGAATGTTTGATGGATTGGAACATTGGTACAAAATTGTCTACTATGACTTTACATAATTGTAGCACTAATGATGCAATGATTGAAAAATTAAGGATAAGTTGCAATTGAATACATTGTTAAAGGATGGGACCTTACTTCACATGTGTTGTTACGCGCATATACTTAATTTGATAGTACAATATGGGTTAAAAGTTGTGAAAGATAGAGTGCCGAGGATCCAGGATAGTGTTGCATAATGGATTGCAACACCTAAAAGGAAGGAAAAGTTTGAGGAGACTGTCAAACAATTACGAATCTCTTGCACCAAGATTTGATTTTAAATTGTCCAACTAGATGGAATTCAACTTACAAGATGTTTGATGTTGCCATTTTGTATGAAGATATATTTAGTCGATTAAGACAACGTGAATCCCAATAGACTTGTTTGCCTATAAGTTTGCATTGGAAATTTGTAAAAGATATTTGTGGAAAATTGAAATTGTTCAATTCTATCATTGAAGTGTTTTTTGGCACTAAATATCCAACTTCCAATCAATATTTTCCTGAAATTTGTATTATCAAAATTGCAATAAATGAATGGATTAAATCCTCTTATGCATTGATAAAAAAAATGGCAGAGAATATGTTGGGAAATTTTGAAACATATTGAAATGTGGTTCATGAAATAATGGGAGGTTGCTGTTGTTTAAGATCCTAGCTACAAAATAGAGTTGCTTGAATATTATTATGTTAAGTTGTATGGGAATGATGTTAATGACCAAGTTAAGTTGATCTGACAATTGTGTTATAATTTGCTTTATGAATATCAATTAAAAATGAATAATGATTCTAGTAGTGATTCTCAAATGTTGGATGTTCACTTTAGTAATGTTGAGGTTATTGGTTTAGAAGATTATGATTTGTATGTCAAGGAAAAAAAAAAGAGCTAGAACTTCATTTGTCAAAACAAAGTTGAATATTTATTTAGAGGAGAAAGTTTTGCCAAGAAGTTCTGATTTTGATATTTTGTTGTGGTGGAAGTTGAATGGTGTTAAGTATCCAACACTTCAAACTGTTGCAAAGGATTTATTGACAATTTTTGTTTCTATTGTAGCTTGTGAATCTTCATCGAAGTCGACTTCATTGGACTACTTTAGAGGCCTTGATGTGTACTAGAAGTTGGTTATAGAATGCTGAGAAGACTGATATTTGTTTTAAATTATTCTTTTAAATTCAAATATATTTAAAATAGCTAATAATTTTGTTTATCTTAAATTATTATTGTTTATATTGTACTATGTTGGTATCGATAGGTGATTCTAATATTAAAGTGGATAATAAAAACGCTATTTTACTCAATGAAATGGAGTCTGACAATAAAGGTATTATGTTCTCTACACTATTTGATTTAAATCTTTCATGTTAAACGTTAATATTTTATTTTTATTTTTTAATATAGGTGAATTATTAATCAGTGGTGTTACTTCACTTTTCAAATCTCGCCTTGAAGATGAAGATGATCGTTAGACAATGCTTATTTGGAATCTTTTTGTTTTGATGATTTGGAACTTTATGTTGTTTTGATGGATTAGTTCATTTGAATATTTAGAACTTTTGTTCGAATTGCTATTTTCACTTTTAAATAGTTTGAAGATTATGAACAAATTTTGAGATATTTTTACTTTATTATTTTGATTATTGAAATTTTAGAACTTAGATAATTGATTTTTTATGCTATAAATAAATAAATTCCAATTTTTAGAATGGGGTGGGGGTGGGGTGGGGTGGGGAAACCCGTCCAAGTTGGATGTGGAGGTGGATGTTAAAAAGTGACCCCCGACGGATGCAGGTGCATTAGCATTATTGAAGTTGCAGGTGCGGGATTGATAATGCTCGAAAAGAGATTGAACTCAATATTGGGAATTAGAAAGTGAAGTAACACCACTGATCAACAATTCACCTATATTAAAAAATAAAAGTTAAATATTAATATTTAATATGACAAATTTAAATCAAACAATATAGAGAATAGAATACATTCATCGTCAGACTCTATTTCATTGAGTAAAATAGCATTTTTATTATCCACTTTAGAATTTGAATCACCTATCAATATCAACATAGTACAACATAAACAACAATAATTTAAGATATACAAAATTATTAGCTATTTCAAATATATTAAAATTTAAATGAATAATTTAAAACACATATCAATCTTCTCAGCACTCCATAACCAACTTCTAGCACACATCAAGGCCTCTAAAGTAGTCCAATGAAGTCGGCTTCGACGAGGGCTTAAGATATGTTTGTCGGTACTGAATGCAGATTCATAAGCTACAGTAGAAACAGGAATTGCCAATACATCCTTTGTAATGGTTTGAAGTGTTGGATACTTAACACCATTCAACTTCCACCACAACAAAATATCAAAATCAGAACTTTTTGGCAAAACTTCTTCCTCTAAATAAACATTCAACTGTGTTTTGACAAACTAAGTTCTAGTTTTTTTTTTTCTGACATACAAATCATAGTCTTCTAAACCATCATCCTCAACATTACTAAAGTGGACATCCAACATTTGAGAATCACTACTAGAACCATTATTCATTTTCAATTGATATTCATAAAGCAAATCATAACACAACTATCGAATCGACTTAACTTGATCATTAACATCATTCTCATACAACTTAACATAATAATATTCAAGCAACTCTATTTTGTACCTAGGATCCAAAACGACAGCAACTCCAATTAGTTCATGAACCACATTCCAATATTTTTCAAATTTTCCCAACATATTCTCTGCCATTTTATTTATCAATGCATCAGAGGATTTAATCTACTAATTTATTGCAATTTTGATCATACAAATCTTAGGAAAATATTGATTGGAAATTGGATAATTAGTGCCATAGAACACTTCAGTGATAGAATTGAACAATTTCAATTTGTCCCAAATATCTTTTGCAAATTTCCAATGTAAACTTGTAGGCAAACAAGTGTATTGGGATTCACGTTGTCTTAATCGACTAAGTACATCTTCATACAAAATGGCAACATCAAGCATCTTGTAAGTTGAATTTCATCTAGTCGGACAATCTAAAATCAAATTCTTGCTGCAAGAGATTCGTAATTGTTTGGCAGTCTTCTCAAACTTTTCCTTCCTTTTAGGTGTTGCAGTCCAATATGCAACACTATCTCGAATCCTCTCCACTCCATCTTTCACAACTTCTAACCCATCTTTTACTATCAAATTAAGTATGTGTGCGCAACAACGCATGTGAAGTAAGACCCCATCCTTTAACAATGTATTCAATTGCAACTTATCCTTAATTTTTTCAATCATTGCATCATTAGTGCTACAATTATCTAAAGTGATAGTGGACAATTTTGTATCAATATTTCAATTCATCAAACATTCAACCAATGCATTACAAAGTCTTTCACTTGTATGAGAGGCGGGAACATAAATAAACCTAATATAAGAAGATTCGCATTCAATGACTAATATAAATAATATTCAATCAAACTAATATTATAAGAAATTATAATTACCTCAAAATTTGACTTTGTAGATCCCAATTTTCATCAATGTAATGAGCAGTGACAGTCATATACCCTTTCTTTTTATTGCTTGCACTCCACATGTCAGAAGTAATGGCCACTCTTTGTGGGAGAGTTTCTAACAACATCAAAATTATGGTTTTATCAACTTCGTACACTTTGAATATCTCTTTTTTTATAGTATTTCTACAAGGAACTTAAAATAATGGTTGGAGAGAGGCTGAATATCTCCTACAACCAATATGCTCCACTATTGAAATTGGATATTCATGCAAAATAATTGCATGTGCAAAGCTCTTTCCTAACATTTTCAGCATCATAAATTTAAGTCCCGAACTCTTTTTAACCTAGCAAGACCTTAGCGGTAAGAAATGTTTGTCCGTTATTATATCTCATGTCCGCGCAAGTGTGAGGTCCTGTCTCTTGCTCTCCCACCATGCAATTTCTTGCAATAATTACATTTAGCTTTTTCTTTTCCATCAACTTTAACCTTTGTAAAATGATCTCATACAATACTTTTAAGTCTATTGTTACGATCTTTGGGTATTTCATCTGTCATATTATCATTTGTCTCATCGTGTGGTGTTTGCACAGTTTCATTTGGTGTAGAAACATTAACTAACGGATTACAACTTTCATTCATAGTTGGTTAATGTGAACTTTCTTCTGAAGTAAGTTGACATAGTAGTGGTTGAGATGATGTGCCTTCAATTTCCATTTATATATTTTGTAAAGTTGCGCATAAAAACAAATTAAATTCATAAATAAGTTATACACTCACTCACACACACATATATTTCTTAAAAAATTTATCATGTAGTCAAATTAAATCCATAATTTTCATGTAGTCATACATACTATCTAACTAGCAGCATTGGCACATGAAAATCTGAATCTTCAGAAAAACTATCTATGCTCAATAAAAAATAATAAGAACCAATGATGTGTCTTAAATTATAATATCTCACCCTAAAAATGGTCAACAATTAGTGCCACAAACAAGCATCCTAATCAACATCAATCTAAAGCAGATCTTAATCAAAATCACATTCATAAATAAATAATTTAGCATGTTGGCTGTCGCATGTCTTTTGTCACATAGGGATTGTGGTATGCATTTGGAGAATCTGTGAAACTGTGAGGCATTTTAATTGTTAAAGTGGGGCAGTATACTTGAGTTTCAGCATGTTCATTAGTTGGTTGTATCTTTTGAGCAATAAAGATTCTAGAGGATGGAGATAAAACATATTGAGAATCTTCATTGCTACTGTTTTGCTGGTATTCATATCTAATTTGTTTAGTTATTGTGTGTAGGCAGTATGCACATAGTCTTCTTTCTTTATTCTACTTTGTATTTCCATAGGTTAGTAGCATGCCTATAAATGCATTTGATTTGTTATTTTGTTTGCAATTTCTATTTATTAGTTATTACGGATATCAGAATAGCTATTTACAAACATAAAAACAAGAAAAAGAAAAGTATCACTTGAATTTGGACCTAACAAACCTAACTGCCCTATATATTCTGTCGTGAGATTCTTCTGTGCAGATCCACACACTCAGTACCTTCAATTCAAATCCTTCCAAAAAAATCGATACTCTGGCATAAATGCTACAACCAAATGACCATTCAGAAACTTTTCTTGAGGAATGATCCATTCTCAGGTGATATCTGTGTCTGAAATTATAATATCTCACACTAAAAATGGTCAACAACTAGTGCCACAAACAAGCATCCTTTTACAGCCTTGTTACAAGACACTTATGGAGAAAATATGCAAAAAATATCTAGATTTCAGCAAGAAAATAATAAGAAAATATGCAGAAAAATCTCAAGACTAATACACAAAAATGAAACCGAATTAAAAATTAAACAAAAAAAACTGAAAACGAAAATACATCAAAATGTAGAAAATTTGAAAACGAACCTTAAAATTATAGCGGCGAAGAGAATAAGAGGCGACACACCAAGGATGACGAAGACGGCGCACAAAGAGGAGGGAGGAAGGTCGGGACAGAAAAAGCTAGGGTGGAGGTGGTCGGTGGCAGCAAGCTAAGAAAAAGAAGAAAGATTAATAAAATTAGAATTTTGTTATTATTTTAAGAGATATAAGGGTATTTAAGTAATTGTATTTATGTCAGGTGGGTGTGGGTGCAGGGCGGATTTGATGAAACCCGCCCCCGCCCCCGCCCATAACTTTGAAAAACGGGAAAAATCCGCACCCGCATCCATTAAAAACGGTTTTTCCCCCGTTAAATGCGGGACAGTTCGGGTGGGTTCGGATTCAAATGTCATGTCTATTGGTAATGCTTAAAAAGATATTGAACTCAATATTGTGCCTAAGAGGAAAACCTCATAAGAAAAACCCAAACAATAGTGTACCTCAGTCCAACACATTCACAACATCCCTCATCGACATGATACTAAAGACTTGATGATTCTCAAGTTTAATAGAAAAAATCGCAGAATCCCTTGACATTAGGATTGTCACTTAAATTAACTTATCAAAAACTGTAATAAACTATTATCAGATAGATGGGTCTTTTGTTTTGCCAAATTAGAACCTTAAGTTTGGTTTACAGATATAGAAGATAGCTAGATTTCTTCCGATTAAATTAAAATTTTAATATATAGTAAAATTAATTGCTATAACTTTATAAAAGGATTGTACCATACACATACATACCTACTCTAACGAATGTGAGATCTTTTATTAAAAAGCTGGCTGATGAGTACTAGTACCTAACAAATACAACAACAAAAATCAATTTTAAATATAAAATGCTACACAATTTATATACATCATCTGACAATTAAAGCTTATAGCGCGACAAAGGTAAAAATAAAAAACTGTACGCAATCTTCACTCTTTCGCTAATCAATCAAAGACGATTTGATGTATTGAATTCAGGACCAAACTAAACCACTCCTATGTTATCATGTTAGCACCAAAAAGTTCAGACAATGCAGTAATTTGCTTCTCATTTTCATTGCTGGCTCTTGGGTAAGCATTTCAGTTGTACAATATGTGTTATTAGGCTACCCTCTCTAACCTGTCAATGAAACGGAATTATCAATGAGTTTGTAGTTATACCTGCCACAGCCTTATATAACAATCATTCGATACTGTTTATTTTTAACATAAATATCTCGTTCACGGATTAAGTTTACCTGCATAGTTGTAATCATTGACAACAGATCATTGCACTCATCAAGCAAAACACGCTCCTTTGCCCTTAAGTTGGCAACTTCAACTACCAGCGACTTTACATCTACGACCTATAAAAAGGCAAATGCTTTCAGATAGTCTGAAATACCAGTTGGTAAAACCCTAATGCTGGTTAACCATAAAATATAAATCCATAATTGCAGATGTGTGAATTCCCGGTCGGAAAAAAAAATTACCAAACAAATAAAGCAAACCAGATGAACTACCTCATAAAATAAAGTGGGGACAAATGCATCTAGCAAATATAGGTTTAGTCGAACTATATTGCCTTAAAGAAAAATTCATGTGGACAAAGAAAACGGTGTCAACAGAACCAGAAATCATTACATACTCAATATTGGTTGTTTTTTTTTGTTTTTGCTAAAAAAGTGTTTGCTAGATAAAAAAAAAATACAGAGTTTAAATAATTTTGCTTTTTCATTTCTTCAAATTCTTGGAGTGAATTACAAGTATACGATTTTAAGGACATTTAATAACCGTTTTATCATACATAAGAATCACAACTCATGACAATTAACTTAGTAAAATTAGTAGAATACTCTGGCATTTACATAAAAGCAAAGAACATTATTGTAAAGCAAAGCAATGTTGATTATTTTATTTTAGGGTACATTTTGGAGTTAGATTTTAAAGGGCTTTGGAGGGTTAAGTTTATATTTTGGTATATATTTGAAATTTAAAAAAAAATTAAAAAAAAATGATAAATGATCATATAACACCTCAATTACACAATCTATTTGTTGAAATATATTATAATTCCCTTAATTTTAAAAAGAAAATAAACCCTCCCCTCATCTCCCAAACCCTCCAAAATTATCTATCCAAACATATCCATAGGGTGTGTTTGGGAGTTTAGGAGGGAGGACTTTGAAAAAAAGGAAGGATGAAATGGAAAGAATAGAGGGCTTTGGAAGACGAGGGCTTTGGTGGGTTTATTATTCTCATAATATGAAATACCCTAATTTGGAGAAACTAAAAAGTTGCCTTTGCGGAGGATTATGATAAATTTTTCAAATCCAATCTAAGTTATAATACTCTCAATATTAAAAATATATTAACCTAAACGTTCACTTATCATTCTCTATAAAAACACTCTCGAAAAAAGTGAAAAAATTCTCTATTTTTTTCTCTACTCTCCTCTCCCCAAAGCCCTCCCCTCCCCCTAAACTCCCAAACAGCTGTAGACTTGGATAAATTTCACTCACACTAAAGAGGTGTGGTGTAAAAATGACACTGCCGCACATCATATCTGGGTTAATTCGTACGTTTTAATGTAGTAATCAAAAGACAAAGGCGGAGCTGTAAAATTATAAGTGAAATCTGCTAAGTTTGAAATCCCAAACTACTGCTATTACAGTATGTATAATAGTAAAAAAAGTAGGAATAGGCAATATAGTTTATTGTAATTCTAATGGCATAGGGTTGGATAAAATTTTAGTAGATTTTTTATATAGAGATATTATTATTCCAGGAAGTTGCAATTCTTATTACATGTTATGAATTGGAAACTGTTCAGTTTTAGTGGCCATGAGAGCCACAATCCTTGTTGTGGTTGATAGTGTTCTCTGTGATGGTGGGCTACATTTTTCAGTCTAAGAAGAGAATTTGAAGTGGTTTAGATCGGAAGTTTTAAGAAGCAAAGCACTTTTACTTTAGCAAAAACAGTCTAATGCCTATTTATTTTTTTTTTTAGTTGCTTGGAAAGTGAAAACATACACAGAAATGCATATAATAACCTCAGTTTATTTAATCTAGATTGGGGAATTACAAAGAGCATTGAAAGCTTGTATAAATAAAACTTCGACAGCATCACTTTGTCACAAATATAATTAAGATCCAACAACTGTTAAGGAAGCATCACAAAAGGAGTATATACCTTTGGTAACAGTAGGCATATGGAGGATGCCATGGCCTGCATCACATCCATTGCTGAACACATAGCTTCCTTCAAATTCAGTAGATCTATCTGTAGCAAAATACAGAGGTTTCATATCAGTCCCAAAAACGAAATAACAGTTGTCAATGACTAACTATAATAAGTATATAAAACAAACAAATAAACAAGAAGGGAAAAGGAAAAGACCTTGGCCCCACCAACAACAGGAAGGCGTAGGGTGCTGGCCTTGAGTGCTTCAGTTGCTCCTAATAGTGACCCAGAGTACACCCGATCCAAAATAGCCCAATCTTCCAAATAAATCATCTGAATAAAATACTTTCCATTAGGAACTTACTTTAAACCTGAATATAATAAATTCAATGTAACCATATCCACTTTATTCTACAATTGCACGAAAATATCTCGCTAGCATATAACAAGAGAAAAGGATATTATATATACATTTTGGCACAATTTCAATTTGCCAAAAATATTCTTATTAACCTCTATAAGAGAACAAGACTGCACTAATAAGTGAAATTAATGTGCAGAGAGATGATACAGATGCCAAGTAATGAAACTATCTACATCATGCCAGATACCACCAAGTGATTGTCGCTCAATGAGGGACCAAATGACACAAATATCTAAATGACAACTTCATATAAAATCAAAGATAAAAATACAACAGAAAACTCAGCACATGTATGTAGCTATTATCATACTTGCTCCTTCAGGATGGATAATAGCTTGAACTGTTGCTTCAGCAGCTGTAACTCTGTTCTTTTAGCTCTAACAGATTCCCGTAGTTTCGATGTAGCTGCCCAGGCATCATAGAGACTTTTCTGATACATGAAATAATAGTCAGGCAAAAATAATATATAAATAAATAAACTAACCAAATAAGCAAAATGGAAAACAAAACATATACTAGTAAATTGTATGATAACTATAAGATCATATATACAAATTGATCTTAACTACAGTGTAACTAAAACTGGAATCAAAATAAAATCCATTCACTATCTTTCTTTTAACATCCATACAAATCAACATGAGATCCAATATAAATAGGTAAAAGTATATCCACCACTATTTACAGTGTCTAATCTCCGCCAGGGAACCTACCTTTTGGACACACAAGTTCCATTCTTCCCTCACAAACGGGTTTTTCTCTATAAGCACGCGAGAATCAGAGATAAATCATATATCACTTGCTTAAGGTGCGTGAATCTTTTACCGCTCGAACCAATCAGATTTTGGTTCATGCAGGTAGAATATTGTTAGAGTAATAAGCGTTCAAATTCTAAACAATTAGCATAAAAAGAACATCGAATGGACCTTTGCTAAAATGGAAATAGAATCAACACAAAATCTATTGACTATCTTTCCTCTATAGCATCCATACAATCAAAGAGTAATTCACAAGCAATCCAAACATTAATAACATAACTTTTATATACAAAACCAAATTTGAAACTTGTAAAAGAAAAGATACCTCAGCATTCAATGTTTGTACAGTGAGGGTAGTATCTGCTCTGGCATTCACAAAACGCCATTGCATGAGCCTGTTATGCAGGAGTCTCAATAAATGCGCATCAACAACTCTATTCTCCCCAACCTTCCCTCTCGGAACATCAACGGCAAAACTCAAAACAGAAGGTTCATTAACAAATCTACTACTCAAACTACTGGCAACTCCGTTTCTTCCTCGAGAAGGACTCACACCACGCGAAGGAGACCATGGTGACGGCAATGCTAGCTTACTCGGGGAAGCAGGACGAACAGCCGAACGAATAGGAGAACCTTGCAACCGGTTATTCACCATTCCTCGTGGAGACGAAACCGGACTATCATACGCCGATTTTTTTGGTACCAAAAGCTTTGGAGGAACCGTGGCTTTGTTTCCAATTCCGCCATTCCTCAAAGACGGAGGATCCGCTTGACGCCGCAACCGATTATTAGCCTCTTGCCAGAATCTCGCTGGCACAGCAATCGATCGAGACGCACGTTGCAGTTGTCCTCCTGAGGAACTACCAGAAGTTATACTTTCGTTATCAGAAGGAACAAGTTCAGGTTCAATCTCAGGCTCAGATCCGCAATTTTTGTTGCTTTCCGATCTCAATGTTCCATCGTGAGAAGCTCGAGCATCTAATAACGAATTCCGTAACGACCTTACCACGTTGTTTCCCATTCCGTTCGAATTTCTAACGGCAACACCACAATCCAAGCTTCTGTTCATGAAATTTGCTTGTTGATTTTGTAATTTACCCGGCCACCGGTGCTGATCCACTGACCTAGAAATAGAATTATCTGTTTGATCGGAACTTCCGTTTACTCTACCTCTTACAGTTGTCGGTGTCGTCGTTGCGAGCTTCCTCCTCTCCGGTGTACTTTTCCTCACACTCTGCGGCGGCGGCGCCGGTTTCGCTTTACTGACCTGGATCGAAAACGACTCTCCCTGAAACGAAACAGACAAACTCCTAGTCGAAGTAAACAGCATTTTCTGAGAAACCGGAGAATCAACGTTAGGTCGAGGAGTTCCTTGTCGCCGTCGCTCCACCGACTGAGACCGCTTCACCAAAGGTGCCGGCGTCACCGCCGGCATCGATTTCTGTCTATTCAAATTCACCGTTCTAGTCACCAGCGGCGAGTTGCATCTTCTTGGAGGAGACGAAACAGTAGAAGATGACGAAGAAGAAGAAGACATGTAGCGAGAAGTAACTTCTCGTGCTTTCGTTCTTCGTGGTGGAGGAAGTGCATTGTCCGATTCAGAAGGTAACAGTGGTGGTCTCGTTGGTGTTGGTGCTCGCTTCGAGTTTATCGTCGTTGAAATCGCAGCTACCATTGTTCTTTCAAAATTCCACTGTACAGCATCGTTTTGAAATCAGAACCCTATAATAAGTTGAAGTAGCATTGTGAATAAAGTATTGAACGGAATCGTAACAGAGAACAAGGCGTAAACGTGATTCTTCACCGTGAATGAATTACTGAAAGAATTGAAAATGGAAATTTGACCGTTACGTTTTCGCCGGGATTAGAGTTTGTGTGATGAGGAGTGTAACTGTCGTGTAGTGTAGAATCACACGCTGCGTGATTGGGTTTGGATTGGGAAAAATTAACGCCGAAAATGGGAAGGTGGAAGATGAGCAACCAGAAAGAGTGATGCAAACAATGTGACACACGTACGCGCGTTGTTGAAGAGAATAAATGCACTCGCCCCGTGACTTTAGTTGATGAGGGGGGCCAGGTGAGTGAAACTGGAGTAGGGTAATTTGGTTAATTCAAACAAGTTTACGTCATTTTTGTTGTGCCTTTCGTGGGGCTTCTGGCTTTGTTGACACGCCATTTTGTTTTAATTTTTTATTAAAAAATAAAATACAAATGTTGGAGTAGTATAAAGTACAAACCTTGAAGTTGGATCATATAAAAAATAAAAAAAATAAAAACTTAAGTTGGAGTTGGATATTTGCGTTTGATTGAATGAATCTTCGGAAAGACGTTACGCAAACGACACTGCTTGAAATTTTCTAAAAGGATCGTTAATGAGAAAAATCAAAAGTAGCCGTTTCGCTTTTAAGCTTATGACAGTGGACCAATGTAATAAAAGTTAAAATGAATTTCGTATTTTCTAGATAATTATTAAATAAATTGGTCGATATAAATTTATTCATTTTCATCGATGTACAGAAAAATTTCAGCAAAATAAAGAGAGATACACAACATTTCGTATATAAGACATACTATATGCTAGGCTTACACTAATTGAAAATGTTAGGTCTCGTTTATTTTTTTTAAATATATTTTATTTTTATTTTTTAAATGTGTGTATTTTATTTTGATAAAAAAATTCAATTGAATAATTGTGATGAGAAGATAAAATAATAGATTTTATGTATTTAAAAAAAATTAATATTTTCATTATTTTTAAAAGTAAAGACAATTGCAAAATATAAAAAAGAAATTAAACTATTTTTTATTTTTAAAAATATCTTCTTCATTTATTTTCATTATTTAAGATTATTTCAAATACATGTATATTTCAAATACTTTAATTTTGATAATTTATAAATTTTATCATTATTGTAATTATCTTATCATATTATTAATTTGAATGTGATAAATTTATTTATAATTTATTTTATTCTATAATGATTTTAAATTATATTATTTTTAATTAATATAATTTCTAGTAATTTGTATTTATATAAATAAAATTAATTGTAGGCGTGAATTTTAACTTATTGCATAAATGATAACTAATTGAATTTGGTGGAGGTTGCAAGGCATATAAAGGGAGATACAACCACTCCATCACTTTATTAATTAATGAGTCGTACAAGATTGAACCCAATCCAAGACATTGAGAGATTTTAGAGCATCTTCAACGGAAGGTAAAATGAGTTCGACTAAGAGCATCTCCAACGGGAGGTAAAATGAGTTCGTCCGCCAGCGTGTAATTACTTAACTTCAGTTTTTTATGGGTTCACCGTTGTGTCAAGGTGTCATCACGGTACTGTCAGGAAGAAACGGTGTTTCATAGCAGTTAACTTTTATTAATTTATTAATAATAATAAATTTATCATTTTTTATTAATTTATAGCCATTAACTTCTTTTTAATTTATTAAATAATAATAATTTTGTAACCATTAGCTTTTTTTAGTTAATATATCATTGTTAGCTTTTTTTTTCCTTTAATTACGATTGTTAGCTCATTAATAGGAACAATTTGTTATTCATACTTTTTCTTCACAATTTTTGTTACATAATTTTATTAAAATTTTTATTAACGGTACTTTTTTTATTTATTTTTTCATTTTTAATTATTTATGTCATGTATTTAACATTTAATTTTTATTATTGTTATAAAAATTTAAGTTTAATTTTATTTTTATTTAAAATTTTAATTTTAATTTAAAACTAAAATTTAATTTCAATTTTAAATTAAAATAATGTATAATAATATTAATTAAAATATTTAAATTAATATTTTAAGTTATAATAAAATTAAATATAAATAAAATATTAATGTATAAATTAAAGTTATGGGATATAATATGATTTTTTAAAAGTTAAACGAAATGAATTGATTCAGAGTGATGTGGCATAATAGAACCTATTTAAATGGAGTTCACCCTAAAAAAAGAATGAGTTCTTTAAGATGATGTGGCACAGTAGATCCCATCTAAAGAACCCATATTGAGTTTACCGTTGGATATTTTATAGTCTATGAAACATTTTATAGTCTATTAACATATATTTATTAAATAGAAAAGTTTTTTGGAAAATATTTTATTAAATAAAAATTTATTTATTTTTTGGAGGTCTAAAATAGTTATTTTGATAATCTTACCTTTAGACTAAATTTTGAAAGTGAGAGTATTTGTAATGATAAATTATCTATTTGTATATCTAAAGGAATTTTATTTTACTATTATAAATCACTCATTGATAATTTTGTAAAAAAAATTATAAGATAAATATTATGTAATTATATTTCAACATACTTATTTATTTTAATATGATTTATTAAGTCAAATTTATGCAAAGTGAAGATAGAATGCTTGTAGAACTGCATTTTTTATGGAAAAATACATATTTAATTATTTAAGTTTAATTCAATTTTTACTTAAATTTATTTTTTCATAATTTTTTCCTTTAAACTAAATTTGTTTTTATCGTTAGTCTTTAAAAATTATTAAATTATGTATACAGTCTTTAAAATTTAAAAAATTTATCAAATTATTAACATGAAATATAGATTAATCTATTATAATTTTTTAATATTAAATTATAAATAAAAATACATATAAGGTTGTTGTAGTGTGTGTATACTGTACTCAAATATTAAATAATTTATACGTATATAGAACTTGTTATATTAATTTATATATATATATATATATAAATTAATTTAAATCAATAAATCATATCTAAATATTTTTGTTGGTCTTAATTATAAATAAAAATATTAATTTTTGTATTTATTGAAAATAATAATTACACATTTAATTTTCTTAATTTCATGTGTAAAAGAAGTGTAGCTCGCCTCCATTTATTAGCCTCTATTCTCTAAAATTTACCACTCACTTATTTTTAACTATTTGTTGTTATCTTCAACTGCGTCAATGAATTAACATAATATTATTAAATTTGAATAAATTTTTACGGTCAATCATGCACCTTTTTTATTTATAAAATTAAAATCGATTGGCAAGTATAGTTATGTACATCTACTTAAGAAGGAGTATTGCCTTTTGTACTCCCAATTAGACTTCTACTCCCCATTTTCATAAAAATCCAAATTTAACCTTTATAAATACAGTCACTTGTGCAGTAAAATATTTTTACCTCAACAGCTGAAATTTTCGGTAAGCAATTTTCGTTTTTGAAATTTCCGGTTGTTACCGGAAATTTCCAAATTGAAATTTTCGGTAGTTTAAATTTGAATACCAGAAATTTGAAATTTCCAGTAACTCCCGGAAATTTAAAATTTCCGGTAGTTATAATATGTGTACCGGAAATTTGGTAATTTGAAATTTCCGGTAGTCTTCCCGGAAATTTCAAAAATCCGGTAGTTTGAATTTTTTTTTTTTTGCATATTTTTTTAATGTGTTTGTTATTGTATTTTTTTTTTTTTTTGAAATAGGGATGACAAATGCACAACCAGTATTTATAGATTTAACTGAAGCGTTTACAACTGATCAAATTTTTGAGTCACGAGAAGCTGTTATATCATGGGCAAGAGAGATAGGTCGACAAAATCGAGTAGCTGTTATTATTACTCGATCAGACGTAGAGACTGGAAAGAGAGGAAGAAAGTCAAAATTAATTCTTGGTTGTGATAGAGGTGGAGAATATAAGTTAAATAAAAATGACACAGGTACTTCAACTAAAAGGTGTGGATGTCCGTTTAAACTTAGATCGAGACCACTGAAAAATGATGAAGGATGGATTATTAAGTTAATTTGTGGACTTCACAACCATGAGTTAGTAGCTACTTTTGAAAATAATGCATGGATGGGACGCTTAACAGAAGAAGATAAGAAAAATGTTGACGAGTTGACAAAATATCACGTTGCACCGAGACACATCTTGTCATATTTGAGAGATCATGATAACGAGAATGTGACTAGTATCTATCAAATTTACAAGCGACGAAGTACATACAAGAAGAATTTGATGGGACCTAGAACTGATATGCAACATTTGTTGAAGTTACTTGAAGCTGAGAAATATACTTGTTGGAGTAGGACTCATGAGGACTCCAACATTGTGAGGGATATATTTTGGACGCACCCAGATTCCATAACTTTGCTGAACATGTTCCCTCTTGTGCTGATTATGGATAGTACCTATAAAACCAACAAGTATAGGTTACCGTTGTTTGAAATTGTTGGTGTAACTTCAACTGGGTTGACATTTAATGTTGCATTTGCTTATATGGATTTTGAACGTCAAGACAACTTTTGGTGGGCATTGGAGAAGTTAAAAGAGTTGTTTCTTTCAAACACTTCATTTCCTCAGGTGATTGTCACTGACAGAGAACTTGCTTTAATGAATGCAATTAAATTTGTATTTCCATCTTCAACAAATTTACTTTGCCAACTTCATATTAACAAAAATGTTAGAGCCAAATGCAAACAATATATATTAAACAGAGACATGCAAGAACCCATTCTTGAGTTGTGGAGTAAAATTGTTTATTGTTCTGAAGAGAATGAGTACGAGGTACTTTTGCAAATATTTGAGCAAGCATGTGTCGATAATATTATGTTTTTTGACTACGTCCGAGACACATGGTTGAATCCTCATAAGGAAAGATTTGTTGAAGCTTGGACCAATCGAGTATTGCATCTAGGAAATACTACGACTAATAGGTATGTCATTAAAACTTCATATTCTGTATTTTATTTCATATTCTGTATTGTATTTCATAACTGACTCTCTTGTATATTATTAGGGTTGAGTCTGCTCATTGGTCATTAAAGAGATTTTTGGAACACAGTAAAGGAGATTTTTGTAAGGCATGGAATGGTATGAATGACATGTTGAAGTATCAAATTATTACGATCAAAGGTTCATTTGAGGCAAGTAAGGGTCGCAAAGAGCATGTACACAACAATCCATTCTTTAAGGAATTGACTTGGGTGGTATCTAGGAAAGCTTTAGGTGATATTGTTGAAGAATACAAGAGAGTCAGTTATGTCGGTAATGATAAAGATGATTGTTGTTGTATACTTAGAAAGACTCATGGATTACCTTGTGCGTGTGAGTTAGCACGATACAAGATGGAAGGCGTTCCAATCCCATTAGATGCTGTTCATATACATTGGAGGAAACTAACCTTGAATAGTGATCAAGAGGATGAACAGTTGACAAATGATTCAGAGTTGGACATTACATCGGAGATGAATATAATTTGGAAAACATGGAAAACTCTTAATGTTGCTGGAAGAAGGGCATTAAAGAGCAAGTTGCGTGAAATAGCATATCCGGAGACAACATCAATCTGTGCACCAGTGGATAAAATTAAAATAAAAGGTGGTGTTAAGAAAAAAGGCAATAAGCCGAAGGGATATGACGTATATCGCGACCCATCATACTTTGAGCATGTTGATAATCAAGTCTCCCATCAAGCATCCAAACAATTCTCTCATCAAGCATCCAAACAAGTCTCCCATCAAACATCCAAACAAGTCTCTCAATCCCATCAGGTTAAAAAATATTTACACGAGTTTCCTGCTTTAATTCATCCATATATTGAAGATATAGTTAATGTTAAAGCAGATGGAAACTGTGGATATCGTGCTATTGCTGCTTTACTTGGTCATGGTGAAGAATCCTGGAGCATTATACGTCGACAGTTGTATACAGAGATTAAATCCAAACCAGATTTGTATGCTGCATTATTCCAGGAACGTTTGCAAGAAGTGACAGAGTCTTTACTTGTAACTGATTTGGACAACCAAGGTCACGAGAAGTGGATGACCATTCCTGATATGGGTTACGTGATAGCAACAAAATATAATCTCGTTCTTGTTACATTAGCAAAAACTTTTTGTTTGACTTTTTTCCCATTGAGGGGTGCACATAATGGAGATTTGTCACGTGATCGTGTTATCAGCATTGGTTTTGTTAACGAGAATCATTGGGTTCAAGTTAAGTTGGAATCTGCATGTCCGTTACCTCCACTTGCATGGCATTGGAAGAATCATCGTAGCGATGAGTCTACATCATGGGCTGTCGCTTATGCAGGACGTCTTCAACATTGGGGTTCTTTAGATTTAGAAAGTAATTTAGATTATATGTCTTTGGCAGATGATTGACACTTTTGAGTTGTAACTTATTTTAAATGATATGATTGACACTTTTGATGTGTAATTTGTTTTAAATGATATGATTTATACTTTAATTTGCCGATAATAATATGTTGTGAATAAGTCGATAATAATATCTCTGAATAATAAATAAGTCAAATAACTAATAAATAAGTCGATAATAAGTCGAATAACAAATAAATAAGTCGAATAACTAATAACTAAGTCGAATAACTAATAAATAAGTCGATAATAAGTGTCAATAACATACTGAGCTAACAAAATAATAAGTGTCAATAATACAACTACAATACTACTGATAATCTCCTCCTCTAGAAATGTGTAAAGCCCTCTCTAATAACAGACGCATCTGATCTTCAGGACCACCAATATGCAAATCTAAGCTCTGCTGTATAAGACCACCAACTGCATCACACCGTGTACATCTAGTATCGGGATCAGCTCCATGACTAGGACCAGCACCATGACTATAACCAGCATCAGGACCAGGACCAGGACCAGCATCAACATCAGCATCATCACTAGGGCCAGCATATGCCGCAACATAAGGGATCATTCGAGGATGAGATATCCTATAATACCACTGGATGTATCCCTCAACACACTGATGTGGATATGCAGCTGGATGCAATGTAGGTCAAAGTGATCGTACAGAATTCCGGTACATACTCCATTCAATGTCGACATCACGTGCAACGACATCACGTACAAATAATCTAATCACTATAAAAAAATTATTAAACTACAAATAATCTTATACTATAAATAAATAATTTACTAACTTGTCCATTCCACACATTAATGGCTATATGATGCTCATAATCGGTAAGGACAGAAAGATCATAAGGACCTCCAGGAAAAATCGGCTGTTCAGGCTGGTCATACTGAGGCTGCTGCTGCTCATACTGCTCAAACTGCTGCTGCTCCTGCGGCTGGTCATACTGATGCTGGTCATCATGCGGCTGCTCATACTGATCATATTGCGCCTGCTCATCCTGCTGCTGCTCAAACTGCGGCTGATCATATTGTGTAGGCTGCTCATCCGGGGGCGCCTGCTCCTCATTCCTTCTTCTCCTTTTCTCAACAGCAGCTCTCCTATTTGATTGAGTAGGAGGCCGAACTCGAGAATGGTCGCCATCAGTCTTAGCTCCTCTGGTCCTCACTAACAATATTAAAAACAAAAAATTAACAAAAAAAAAAAAAAAAAAAAAAAAAAAACAGAACAGTACCGGAAATTTGAAATTTCCGGGAAGTGTACCGGAAAATTGAAATTTCCGGTAGTTAAAAATACATACTGGAAATTTCATTTTTGAAATTTCCGGTACATATTTTTAGCTACCGGAAATTTCAATTTTCCGGTCAGTTTCCCGGAAATTTCAAAAACGAAATTTCCGGTGTACATTTTTAACTACCGGAAATTTCATTCCTTGAAATTTCCAGTAAAAGAAATTTTCCAGAAAACCTTATTTTTCGGATTTTTCAAATCTTTGCTACGAATGTATGTTTTTTTTTTTTTTTTTTACTTTTTTACTAAATTTTTTAGGGGTATTTTAGATATTTCAGCCAAAAAGCATTAAATTGGGGGGTAGGGGTTTAATTGGGGGGTACAAAAGCCAATTCTCCTTAAGAAGGCAAAGCTCTCCTAGCACATTTTCTAGATGGCATCCATTGAATTTATACTACTCAGTTTTTGAGCTTTTATAATTGCAAGTTATTTTCTTGTACTTGCAAGTCAATTTTTTTTTTTGGGTAAAGATGCATTTATAATGTTTGAATTGTAGGTGATTTGGGAATATATAGTTTAGCATTTGATGCACATTTTTTATTTATAGAAAAACCATTATAAAAACATTTGCAGTTACTTATGGATAAATTGAAGACCCTTTGTATGCATTTGGATATGAGGAGCGATGGCAATTAGACTCAGATCCAATGGGTACCCGCAAAAAAAAACCCACAATGGGTAGAGTAAAAACTCGCATAATGGGTATGGGCACGGGGACGGGTAATTACCCGCAAAATTAAGCGGGTATGGGTACGGGTACGGGTACTATAGTACCCACCCCGCACTCACATTTATATAAATATATTATTTATTTATTATATTAATATTTAGTTTAATTAATAGTTTTCCTTTATGTTTTAATATCTATTAATATCATTGAACCATTACAATATTTATAATCAAATCAAAAGATAAAAGTTTGCAAACTTTTTAAGAATTTGATTATGATGAATAGTTAAATAATTGTGACTTTACAACTAAGAATTATATCTTATTAATTGTGTCTTTATAATTATACTTGCAACTTATAAATTGTTTTTACTGATCTCAAATAATATTGACGTAAGACTTGCAACTTCATAAAATATTATCATGGATATTTGAATGTGTATTGTAACGAGTGTTAACTAGGGATGACAATTAGACCCAGACCCAATGGGTACCCGCAAAAAAAACCCACAATGGATAGGATAAAAACCCGCATAATGAGTATGGGTACGGGGACGGGTAATTACCCGTAAAATTAAGCGGGTATGGGTACGGGTACTATAATACCCGCCCCCGCACCAGCATTTATATAAATATATTATTTATTTATTTATTATATTAATATTTACCTTAATTAATTGTTTTCCTTTATGTTTTAATATCTATTAATATCATTGGACCATTACAATATTTATAATCAAATCAAAAGATAAACGTTTGCAAACTTTTTAAGAATTTGATTATGATGAATAGTTAAATAATTGTGACTTTATAACTAATAATTATATCTTATTAATTGTGTCTTTATAATTATACTTGCAACTTATAAATTGTTTTTACTGATCTCAAATAATATTGTCGTAAGACTTGCAACTTCATAAAATATTATCATGGATATTTGAATGTGTATTGTAACGAGTATTTACTTGAAATATTTTGACTTAGAAAATATTTTAGTTTATAATATTTTATGATTTAATTTATGATATTTGGATAATTTTTAAATAGGTAAATACCACATATAGTCCCTTAACTTAATTTCAGTTAACGTTTTAGTCTTTTATCTTCTTTTTTTTTCCCCGATATGGTTCTTTATTTTAATTTTAAATTACAATTTG
>JBBPBT010001185.1:5246950-5263360 GCA_037974875.1 Cicer bijugum
TTATATTATGTGATAAATAAATAACAAAAGAATAAAAAAAAAAATTAGAAAGCTTATGGTTTCAAGTTTTCTTATAATTTCAAAAAACTTAAAAAAATGTAATTTGATAATGAGTTATATTTTAGAATTGTTGAAAAAAAGTTTTCGATAATTTCAAAAAACTTTAAATAAGTTTTTCGATACTTAAAATCTTAAAAAACTTAATTTTTCAGAATATAACTTTTATATCGAAAAATACAAATACAAATTTACGGTGAAATAAAAATAATTGACACTCATTTATATATTAAAAAATTAAATATTATGTAAATAAAAAATAATAAATTCTAATATTTATATGAAAATAAATATATCATTTTATTACATTTGTAAACTAAAAATAAAATTTGAGGATACTTAATAAAATTCCCGTAAAAAATAGTTGTTGCGGCTAACCTAGGCTATTAGCCTGGTGTACTTGGCGAGGGGTTTGGGCCTAGGCCCATTCTAAAATAGAATTCTTATTGGACAATAAAATGTTATAAAATAACTAAAATTTTAGAGTCGAATTTATATGGTTATAATTTAGTCTATCTGTTCTTACATTACAAGAGTCATTAATCTTTCATCTTAGAAAGGTAATATTGGC
The DNA here is from genome assembly GCA_037974875.1 of Cicer bijugum. Classification (NCBI taxonomy): domain Eukaryota; kingdom Viridiplantae; phylum Streptophyta; class Magnoliopsida; order Fabales; family Fabaceae; genus Cicer; species Cicer bijugum. Next base: position 5,247,579 of record JBBPBT010001185.1, read on the forward strand.
CCACAAAAAATATTGTTAGGAGATGTTTTGAGACCTTTTCTGGAAGAAATTCTTATCCAAAGATTTGAGAAGAGATTGTGCCCTATAGAAGAGATATCCTTCATGCGAATTAACAATAAAAAGGGATTGAATGAGGTAGTTTTGTACTCATTTTCATGTAAGTGTTTATTTTTATTTTTATGAATAAGGTAGTTTTGTACTCATTTTCATATAAGTGTTTTTTTTACATAAAGTATATGTATCTAAATAAGCTCATGTGTGTTCGAAATTATGAATAATAACTTTCATTCTTTCTTTTTCAAAAACCTTTAATAGTAGTATATGTACACGTTGGTATCTAAAATTTCATTCACTTTATAAAAATATTATATTTTTAATTTTTAAAATATATGTTTCTTTTACTTTAATGAAAAAATTTAAAATGAATCATTGTTATAAAAAGAAGATAAAATATTAGATAATGAATATATATTTTTAAAAATATTAAAAATAATTTTTTAATATTTTTATTATTTTTAGAAATATAAATAATTATGTACTTTAAAAATATATTACCTTTCATTAACAAGTAAAAACTATTAAATATAAAAGTAAAAAATATTTTCTTAAAATAAACTAGCTTAAATTACAATATTTGTACTTTGTACATGTGGCATAAAAAAGGTTGTTGGAACGTGGGTAGTAAAGTGTGGGGCGAGGATAGGAAGCAGTTTCCAAGGTTTTAAAATCAACAAGGACAAGAAGCCCAAGTTAAATAGCAATGATGGATTAAGAAAATATTATCCATTAAGAAAATTTTATCCTATACTTTCATATTTGTATCTATATTTCCTTTAAATTTTTAAAAACATTAAATATACTTTTAGTTTTATTTATTTATTATTTTATCAACTCAAAATCACTTTTTTTTACTACTTTAATATTTTTGGACCAAACAAAAAAATATTTTGGTAGGTGTAAGTTTTTCAGAAGTTATCATAAAACTATTTACAAGATTTTCAGTACATATGTTATTACTGAAAAATATTTATATAAAGTTTTTAATGGAAAACTTAACGAAAAAATCCCGATATAGAATGTTAAAAATATATATTACTGGAAAATTTTCTTTAAATTTATCGGTGCAATAAGGATTTATCGGAAAACTTAATAAGATTTCCAGTACACACCAAAATTTTTAATATTTTTTAATTTTTTATATATGTTAACATATATGGATAAACACTACTATTATTTGATAAAACATGCGTCAATATTACCAAATTTTTTTACACAGATCTGATATGAATAACTATAATTAATATTGTAAAAATATATTATTGTGATTAATTATTATACTTTATTTTATATTTTATTTTAGATATTTGATACAAGGGAGACTATTGTGAATTGGGCTAAAGAAATCGGTATTAAAAATAAAGTGACTATTATCATCAGAAGATCAACTAAAGAGACTTGAAAGAAAGGGATGAGAAATAAAGTAACATTATGTTGTGACAAAGGAGAAAAATATAAGTGTATTGATAGCTCAACTCGAAGTTCAACAAAAAAAATATGGTTGTCTTTTCAAGCTTAGATCAAAATTATTAAAAGATGGTTCAGAATGAACAATTAAAGAGAAGTTCACAACCATGAATTAACTAATACTTTGGAGGGATATGCATTTATTGGACGCTTAGATGGTGAAGAAAAAATAATATGTTTATGATTTAACAAAATATAATGTCGCACCGAGACACATATTACTCTCATTGCAAGACCGAGATACGAACAATGTTACTAACGTCTCACAAATACATAAACATATAGGTATGATTCGATTGTACGTGAAAGGTGCAACATTTATTCAAGTTAATTAAACATACAAAATATGTGTTGGAATAGAAAATGTGAAGACTCAAATATTATGAGAGATATTTTTTGGACGCATCCAGATTCATTGAAGTTGTTGAATTTGTTTCCGATAGAGTTGATTATGGATAACACTTATAAAACCAATAAATACAAAATACCATTACTTGAAATTGTTGGTATAACATCGACATATATGACATTTGTAGTTGAATTTGCTTATTTAGAATGTGAGCGTGAATAAAACTTTTGTTGGACATTAGAGATACTAAGAGAACTGTTTGTTACATAAAACAAATTTCATGTAATTATGACATATAGAGATCTTGTTTTAATTAAAGCAGATGATATTGTATTTCCACATGCTGTTAATTTTCTCCGTTGATTTCATATCGACAAAAATATTAGAGAAAAATGCAAGCTATATGTCTTAAAGGATAGACAAAAGTTAGTATCAAATATGTGGCAAGATATTATGTATTGTAATGATGAAAAATAGTATATCATACGTTTGCACATGTTTGAGCAATCATGTGGTGTTAATAAAGTGTTTGTTGACTATGTAAAATAAACTTAGTTGACTCATCATAAGCAAATATTAGTTGAAGCATGGACAAAGCAAGTGATGCATTTGGGGAATACAACAACTAGCAAACATGTCATTTCACTCTAAAACTTGGATTTTGTAATTTTATTATATATTGTTGGATTGCTTCATGGCGACAATTTACATGTAATGATAGGATTGAGTAAGCTCTTTAAAAACTGAAGTTAATGTTCGAACACAACAAGGGTAACATGTGTAAATGTTGGTAGTTTATGAACAACATGATTAGGTTGCAACATAAAAAAATCAGGGGCTCGTTTCAAAAAAATTGCTATGATGAGCATCATGAAGACAACAATCCATTTAATTAGAGATTGAATACTTTTGTATCAAGAGAATTTGAAAGGCAAGTTGTTGAAGAATTCGAGAAAGTTGAATGGGTGGGTATCGACAAATCTGTATATGGATGTTATCTCAGAAGAACATACATGTTACCTTGTGCTTGTGAATTGACACAATATAAATTGATGGATGAACTAATTTCTCTATTTTATATGAATATTCAATGGATAAAATTAAGCATGGAATATGAACTCACCCAAACACAAAAGATGGATCAAAGTTGGATATGTTTAATGAGATGAATGTCTTATGGAAACACTTTCAATCACTTAATGTTATAGGAAAAATAGTGTTGAAGAGTTGGACGCGTGAACTTGTTTTTCCAACTACAAGTTCAATAAGTCCACCACTTGAAAAATTTAAAATCAAAAGACGAGTGAAGAAAAGTAAGTGTAAGAAGTCGAATGAATATGATATATATCGAGACCCTTCTTACTTTGAGCATGTTAATGCAACATATTGTAAAGATTTTGATTCCTAACCATCTCAATCATCAAAGAAGAGATATTCCCTTTCATCAAAGAAAAAACCATATCAATCATCTCAAACCTCAAAGTATATTTTCTAGAGATAATTTCATGATGTTATTCAATCATACATTGATGACACATTTAATGTGATAATAGATGAAAATTGTGGTTATCGCGTAATTGCATAATTGCTTGGACACTATGAGTAGTCATAGTCTTTGGTCCGTCATAGTTTGGACTAGAAGATTGCTTCTCATATAAGTCCATATGATAAACTGTTCCAAAGACGCATTAGAGAAGTAAGAGATTCGTTGAAGATAACAAGCTTAGGTGTCCAACCCATAGATAAATGAATGTTCATACCTGATATGGGTTATGTGATAGTGACAACATATAATATTATTCTCATCATGTTTGATCAGATATTCTTCATGACTTTATTTTCTATGGGGGTTCACATTCAGGATCGAGAACAAATGGTCGTATTATATGTATTGGTTTTGTTGAAGTATATCATTGGATTTCAGTATCCAATTTGTTTAAATGATATTATTTTTTTTAAATAATGTTTCTATTTTTTAAATGGTAAAATAAATTATTTCTATTTTGCACTTAAAGATAAAAAATGAATTTTTAATGTCAGACATTGCATTAGGTTGGACGTAATATCGCACCTAGGAGACAACTTCTTGGGCAATAGCATACACGAAACCTCTACAAGAGTGGATGTATTTATTAAACCGTATGACACGTGTTACACAAAATGCACCACCCATAGATGTCATGTCATTTGATGAAAGTTGATTTTGTATGGAATAAAATACTTTAAAATTTAAATAAAATGCACTTGTTATTAGTTCATTTTAGATATTACTTTTGTTATATTTCATTACAAATAAAAGTAAAGTTAATGATATAACAATAAAATTAAAATAACATTAATGATGTTCATAACAAATAAAAGTAGGGTGTGTGATATAACAATATTACAAAAATAATGTTCTTCACAAATAAAAGTAAATAACTACTAATTAATGTTATGACACGTTAAATATAAAACTCTAAAAAAACAATTATACATTTCGTCATCTGAATCCGCATTATGTGCATCCAACTCCCGCTTTATAATATCATCCACCTGTTGCAGAATAGATGTTGTTCACGAGAAACTTCTGCAACAGTGGGGATATTAAAATCTGGAACTTGGAATACACTATTTAATCGCACTAAAAGTGGATGAGATACTTTTAGAAGCATTTCAAATATTCATCCTGATACTCGAATGGATATGTAGCTAGATGTATTCTGTGATGCAGTTCAGGGACTGGGCTCAAATATGGTGAATATATCCAAATTGTCTCAGACACTTTTAGGCAAATATGCCACTACAGTGTTGTATAATTAGAGGTAACCAATGTATAACAATATATCATTAAAGAGAATGACATCTCTACAATTCTCTCATAGTCTCCATGTGACATGTCCATGTGTTAGTACATTAATCATCTTTCTGTACTCAGAGATTTTGTGTTCGTCTTGTTTATAACTTCATTTGTTGATTTTGTCAATGCACTCAACATTAATATCCTCATCACCTATTTTACAAATATATGGAAAATATTTGTATATCCAACACTTTTGCAAATAAAATTAATGATAAACATAAAAATTGTTAATTAAAAATCATAACAATTAATAATCATCATAAATATTTAATAAGTGCATCAACGACATATATCCACCTAAGTGTTTGGTGTCATAAAGGCTAGCATGAGCACCATGTGCACCTCTTTTACAAATATGTAAAAAATATTTGTATAACCAACGTTGTTGCAAAAAAAATTAATGATAAACATAAAAATTGTTAAATTCAAAATCATAATTAATAATAATCATAAATATTTAATACTTGTAGCAGTGACATATATTCATCTATTTGATATCATAAAGGCTAGCATCATTCATCTATTTGATGTCATAAAGGCTAGCATCATAGAGATAGTCATGAAACACTACAAGTGCAACACTACATCAAACATATTTGTTTGTACCTTCCAAATCTCTGAATAAAGATAAGTATTTTGCATCAATTAACATATGACTTTTATCTACAAAAATAGTACTTATACCAGATTCAAAAGGTGCTCCCTAGCAGCATAATTCAATCGCTCTGCTGCACATTGTCTTCTTCTGAATATATCTTTCAACCAATCTAATATGTAGTGGGCACCCCTTGTATAGTTTCCTTCTATATCTCTTCATGAAGCATCCCTAATAAAGTTAGGACAAGATTACATGTCATTACACTATCTAGGTCAGGTGGTGGATTGTATAACTCACTCCTAATATGCATGTTTAACAAATTGACAACATCATCCAATGTGAAATAATGAGGTCTCTGGATGCCATCTTTTCATAAATGCAAAAACCAGATTTTTGTCAATCAACTTCAGATTATCCCATTGTAGTAGAGGTAATTCAGACAAATTCACCAATCTCTCTATAATTCACGAGAGAACTTGTGGAGTAAATTGTTGTAATTTTTTTTCCATGGACAACAATTTTCACCATTGGTCACTACTACCTACAAATAAAATTTATGACATTAAAATGAAATATAAAACAAAAATAAAATTAATTTAAATATTTTTAATTCACCATAAATAATAATTAATTTAAATATTCTTAATACACCACAAATAATAATTCATTAAAATATTTTTAATGCACCATAAGTAATAATTAATTAAAATATTTTTAATGCACCATAAATAATAATTAATTAAAATATTTTTAATGCACCATAAATACTAATTAATTAAATATTTTGAATACACCATAAATACTAATTAACTTAAATATTTTTAATGCACCATAAATAATAATTAATTTAACTTACTATCTTCTAGGCACAATGTCAGACAAACATATTATATGGTATTTGAGGATACTATATCAATTCACCCTCATGTTGTACTCGTCCCTCCTCCTCACGTGCCACAACTTGCTCATCCCCATGTGTCACACATTACTTCTCCTCATGTATACCAATATCAGCTTCAGGTATATCAATATCAGCATCACAAATAGATATATGACTCTAATCTCCTGAGTCATCATCTTTCATTATATGTCGTCGTCTCCTCTAAAATATTGTCGGCAAATTATTTTTGGAGGATCTATAGATGATGAAGTTTCGTCACATGTTCTTTGTACTATCTTGGTGTCTCTTCTTCTTGCACCAACACAATTGAAAAAAAAATAGTTAAAATAAAATAAATTAAATAAGTAATAATGGAATACAAAATTCATAAAAATATATAAAAAAAATTAACTTTTGAAAAATTTATTTTTTAAGTTTTCCGACAACTTTTGAAAATGTCAAAATAAGGTTTCTTGTATTGTATATGCTATAGAAATGTCGAAATAAATTTTTTGGTAGTTCTATAAAACATAAAAAAAAATTCTATAAATGTCTTATGTACCAAAAAATATTTTTCAAAATTTTTGTCATACCAAAAAACTTAAAAATATATTTTTGAAAAAAATTAAAATTTTTAAACGTATTTATGTACCAAAAAATTTTTAATAATAAAAAAATTGATTTTTTCATATTTATATGAAGATATTTATGTATTTTTCTTTGATTTTTAGTGGTATAGGGATAAATGGGGATAAAGAGTAAAATTTTCTGGATTAAAACATGATAAGGCCGGGTTTACTTGAGTTGTTTCTTTTTACGACTCCGAAGCCAGGTAGGAAAATATGGTCAACAAAAATAAGCAAATTATCATCCTTCTCCCATTTTCTATTCTTTTTAGGTGATGCCAACTTCCAAGAATGTAAAATGAACTGAAATACATAATTGGAAACTAACTTCTAACACTATATTTAATATTTTGTGAGCAAACATTGAGGAGTGAATGAACATATCTTTCAAATAGTTTCACAATACTTAATTACAAAAAAAATTGTTTTACGGTATTACGTTTTACGTTCGAATTCTACTTGTATCGTATCATTCAAATATTTCTAGATACATGTGCGAGAGATTTTAATTGATAGACAAAGCATAAATAGATATTTTAATTCATTAAATGGTAAATTTCAATTAATTTAATCTTATGTAATAACAAATTGATGTTTAAATTAAACAATAAATTTAATTATAATTTTAATCTGTCTATTTTTACAAATTCATAGAATAGTTTTAAAATCATGGTATAAAATTTGAAAAAAATAATAACAAAATTAATTGGCATTTTTCAATTTAAAAAATTAAATCAATATTTCATAAATTTAAATAATTAAATTAATCAACTTTTATAATTTTTAATATATATATACACACGAGAGAGAAGATTAAATTAAATCAATGTCATATTACAACAGTATTTAATAATGCTTTAAAGAAAACAAATTATATAACATCTACCGTTGTGGAGATAACATTGATGCAATATTAAATTATATAATTTGATTTGATTTTTCTATATATATACATATATTTACTCTATAAACAATTCTAAAAAATGGAGGATAAAAATAAAAATAATTTTAAAAAACACGTGACTGCTTTAGACTCCCACGTTTTTTTCCCTTCATAATAAACAAGTTTTGCTTTTTGATAATTATTATAGTCGCATATGTGTTCTTATGTTTGTTTAATTTAAAAGTACCTAATTCATCGATATCTAACCACCATGTATAAGATAAGACTATTGAACGTGAGTGTTTCTTCACCTTCAGGCTAACAATTATGGAAGGAAGAAGATAGGGGTGGGTGAGTCAGCATGGTTGATGTGGTCCCTTTTTACGCTTTTCAATTACCACACGTAGGTGCCTCTTTCACCCGTGTCTCTCTACAATGGGACCCACACCACCCTTTCCAACCTCATAACGTTATCCCAACCAAAAAAATAGATCTATGTTTCTGTAACTATATTTCTTTTTTGACTGAATATTTCTATAACTATGTTGATAAATTGTAATTAATTAATTAATATTAATATCAAGTAATTTTACTCTAATAATATATGTCCTTTAATTTTTGTTTATATAGAGTAAATGATATCCAACAATTGTGTTTTTATAGAATAATTGTCAAGAATTTAATCTCTTGAATTTATACAATAAAAATTAACTACTTAAAATAAAGAGTATTATCAAAATATATTTTGTCAAAACAAGTCAAAAACCTTATATATATTAACTTCAATAATTTCTTGTTACACCGAGCCAACCATTTTCTTAACCGACACAAGACAATCATTCATAAAACAGATGCTATATTAAAAAATAAAATAAAATTGACCGATACATTAAATTTAAAGGCTAAGTTTTTATTTTATAAATTTTAAGACTTAAATTGTTGATAATGAGATTTTCAAATGGCAAAAGGATTGATTTTCTTTTTATATTTTCTTCAATCATATTAAATATAATTCCGTAGAAAATTATAAATAAACATAATTTCCAAAAAACTTAATATATTTTTTTAAAAAAATGTCTATTATAAATTATGACTTTTTTTAGAAAATACATTTTTCATGAGATTCAAATTAATGACTGAAAACATTAAATTAAATATACGTGCAAATTATTAATTAATCTCAATTATCAAATTTTACACATAAAATTAATTATAATTATTTAATTATAATAAATTCATAACTACCACTAAAATTATTAACAATGATTGTGATATAAAAAAGTTATTTTTAATTAATAAATGATGAGTTAAAAAAAATTATTAGGTACTGAATTTATTGTTAAATTTTTATTAAAAAAGTATTTATATTTAATGTTCAATGCATTTTAATTAAGATCAATTATGGTGGAGAAAACATATGAATATAAAAATAATAATTTTTACATTAAACATATAAAAGGAAATAATATTTAGTCTTAATTGCAGTTTTGGTCCCCCTATTTTAGCTGAATCGTGAAAGTAGTCCCCCCATTTTGTTTCTCCTCAGATTTGGTCCTTCAAACAGAATTTTGGTCCAAAATTTGATGAAATTTCATTTTTTTAAAGCCTTAATGATCATATATTTCAGGTACAATTGTTCCAAATGAGATCTTGAGGCATGATGTGACTTAAATAAATGCAAAAAAAATGAAATTTTATGAAGTTTTGGACCAAAATTCTGCTTGAGGGACCAAAATTGGGGAGAAACAAAATGGGGGGACTACTTTCACGATTTAACTAAAATAGAGGACCAAAATTGCAATTAAGCCTAATATTTATATATTTTTTTTTGGAGTGATGAGGGAGCATACGAGAAAAAAATAAATGCGCATAAACTATTGAGAGCATAAAGCTCAAAACCCCATAGAATATGCTTTGCTCTGTTGCGCAGAAAGATTATCCCTTTCCTCTTTTTTCTCGTATCTTTTCCTCCAAGTTCCTTCCTTCTAATCATTTCCATCCTAAATTCTTTCCCCTTTTACTTCCCTCTTCATAACAAACAAATCACCTCTTAATCCCGATCTAACAAATCCTTCACTCAAATTCCATTTCAATTTTTTCACAAACCAAAAAAGGAAAACTAAATTAATAAATAAATAAAGTTCTTCTATAATGGAGCTTGTAACCGTAACTGATTTTTTTTTCACTGCATCGCTGGCACTTCTTCTTTCATTCCTCGTGGCAAAGCTTGTCTCCTTAGCCACCACCGACACTCACACCGCGACTAAACCGGTCGGTCCGGTTCATCAAGTTGAACAACGGTTAACGCTTCAAACACCTCAAACCGAGACCCGAGTCGGTTTTATTAATCCGGTTCAAGTTACAACAACGAATTTAGAAACCGGATATAGCACAGAAGACGTTACGGTTGATCACGATTCCAACGTTGCCGCCGAGTTTCCGACGGTAAATTCAAACATTGTCTTAACTGAACAAAACAAAGGAGACGCTACGGTTGATTCCGATTCCAAAGAGGAAACCGTTTTGGAAGAAATCACTGAAGAAATTTGTACTGAGAAGTTAGTTTCTGTTGATGATGATTGGGAATGGGAAGGGATTGAGAGGAGTGAGATTGAAAAGAAGTTTATGGAGGCTATGGAATTTGTTGGTGAGAAAGGGTATATTGGTAATTGTGATGGTGATGATGATGTGGAGATGGAGTTGTATGGACTTCAAAAGGTTGCAATGGAAGGACCTTGTCGTGAACCTCAGCCAATGCCGCTTAAACTCTCCGCACGTGCTAAATGGTATCACATTCAAACTCCGATTATATCAATCTTTTTCAGTTATTAGAAATTTATGTTTTCATTGTTTTGTTTTATTCAATTGCCTAATAATACTAACTAACTTGCACTGCCTTCTTGTTTTGTTTGGATGCTTGCTGTTGTTTTGGACTATGGACATTTTTTAAGGTACCAATGCTATTTATGATTTTAATTTTCATGCACGAAGCGTGTATATAAATTAAATTTTGCTATTTATTTAATATTAAAAAGTTGTCACACGACTAAGATAATAAGAGCGAAAATTATTAATAATAAATCGCTGAAATGTATGTTACATTTTGTTGTATAAGCAACTCTTTACTTCACCTAGATTCACTCATAATGGTCTATTTGGATATACAGCTTAATTTAATACTATTGTGTGAAATGTGGTTTGATATATAGCTCCCTTGTTGTATTAAAACTTATGAACAAGTTGTTTATAGAATTGAATAGAAAATGAAAGTAAGTTCTAGTTCAAAATAGCTTATGAAAGTAACCTACTTGGGGGAATCACAAAAATAAGCTGATAACGGCTTAGGAATATATTGCAAACTATTTTCATAAGTTTTTCCATGCACCTGAGTGTTTATGCCATTCGATTAGTGATAGGGACTTTTGTATCATGGGACATTGGGGTGTCTAAAGTCTCACATCGAGTAGTATGGGATGTTCGGTGAAATATTGGAGTGACTTCATTCTTCCCCCTTGATAGCTATAATTTAGCGTAGGGTTCCACCAATGCTTAGATATATACTTATCAGTTGGCTTAAATAAGATCTTCCAAACACCCATTTAATCATGTTTATTCATATGCGACTTTTACCAAATTTCATACACAGTAGAGTTTTCCTTTTAAATAAAGTAAGAAATTGGTCACTCTAAGGACCCACCATATGATTGGTTATAGGATCCCTTTATTAGTATGTTGTACATGTGGAAATTGTTCCAATCGAATCACTACCAAATTTTGTTTAGGTACAGAAAGATGAAAATTTGTTATTGAGGGTTAGATGATATGTTTGAATCACTGCAAGAAAGTTCGTGGAATAAAACTTAATTGATTACAATAGTCCATCAATAGAACTTAGGCTATGATGTTAACAAACACATAATTTCCACAAAATATGGACTTACAATAATGAGCCAATCCATAAAATGAAGACGCCAAGGATTATTAATCACTAAGGAAAAAAAAGGTGTCAAATGCTCAAATTTGATGAATAAACATAAGCAACACATACCGGCGTGATGTACAAGCTACACAGTATAGCTTGATTGCTAGTTATTATAACAGGGTTTAGAGCTGCTTTGTATAGTGATCGACAGTACTGATTCCGTTGTGCAAGGAATGCTTGGCAAAAACTGGGGAACATGAGTCCAGAGGTTGCTATGGAGCGTTATATCAGCCTTCTTTCTGATAAAGTTCCCGGATGGGTGAAAGATACTTCTGCTGTGAGTTTGTATTGCTGAATCATTTTGTGGGTTAATAGCTTAAGTTACATGAGCAATGGAATTGAAATAATCTCTTTTTGGTTTTTACAGGGAATGACTGAAGGCGAACCGACAGGATCAGAAGTTTCTGAGTCTACTGTTCCTGATTTTAGCTCGGCTTTGTCTCATCAACAAATGATCTTACCCGAAAGGTAGTCTGTATGTTTGGATAAGTGATTGCCAAGTGTGATTTTGAATGAAAACGGTTTTGTAAATTTGATCTAGTTTGTGTTTGGAATTATGGTTTTCCGCATCTTATGGCTCTCCACCTCAGAAGCTAAAATTTGTAGCTTCGATTTCGATATAAAACACGCTATTAGTTATATTCGAGTTTGAAATTTCTGTGTGACTGTTTATACGCTAAAAGAAAGTTAGAGGTAAAAATGAATATTAAGTTTTTTCAATGCAAAAACCACTTTTTACCAATTCTAGGGGAAATAAGTTAAAATCAATTCTGACATAAGGTAACCAAACACGCCAAAGTCCTGTTTGTTCAAACCTCAAAAAATTAAAATTCCATATCTGTCATTCTGCATCAAAACATTACCTAACCTTTTGGTCAATAATGCTTGGCTTGTCTCTCACTCTATCTCTTGCAGGGAACTTGTTCAAGAGTCTGGTGTCCAGGAACTTATCCCACTTACGGTGTCAGATTTGGAGAACAATGTAAGATTTTGAAATCCTTCAGAATGATGGTACATTGACATGAATGATCAATACCTTAGATATATTGAATATGATTTGAAAATACATGATCTGATATCCATATCCCAATCTAGACCCCTGGTATTTTTATATCTTATAATGCACTTGTTTAAGACACTAGCACAATAATGAAGAACCAAAATAGCAAATCATGTCAAAATATGGTTGAAGGAATTTTTAAGTATTCATAAACATGCAGTACACTGAATCACTGTGATTTTGCCAACCCTACTGTGAAACCAAACATGCAGTACACTGCATTTCCTTGTTAACTTTTCAAAATGATGTATTGCATTCGAATTTTGACGTATGAAACAAGTAAATACCATCTTTATAGGGATGAAAGTATATTTGATGTTGTCAAAATTTCCCATGCTCTATATTACCATCATATTCTTGATCTTATGGTTAGAATTATTTCAGTAATTGAAATTCATAAATGTATACACATAAGTTAGCTAGTATGGAAATTTTCAGGTTAAAAAATGATGGCATCTCTGCTTATATCCTACATTATTTTCAGCAAAAAAGAAGACTAATTCCAAGAATATAAGTTCTTTTCGAAGTATGCGACATTCTTGGGCTGTTTGTTTTCTCCTTTGTTCTTTAAATCAAGTGTTAATTGTGACATGTTCTTCTTCCTTATCAAACCGTTATTAAATGTTAATATTTAATGTTGATAAAAATAAATGCGTGTAAATATGATCTTATATGTAGCTGAAGGTTGTATACTTTCTGGTTGTTGAAACTAATTTTTTAGTATAATCTCACTCATGTGGCCATTTTAAATGTTAATGCAATGTATCTCGATTTGATAAAGAGTTTTCGAAGATTTATTTAGTGATTCATTTATAGTAAAACAACATTCAAAATTAAAGTGTGAAAAAATTATAATTATAATTAGTTTGATATTTATATTAATGATATTAAAAAAAAAAAATCAGTTTTAAGTAATTCTTTCATCACAAACATTTGTATCATTTGTCTCTTATGTATGATTTTGATAATAAGTGATTAATATATATTATCTATTTTAATCCTATAACTTCAACACACAATATTCCCGCCAATTCTCTATTATTCTCCTAACATCATTGTTAAACCATAATTCTTATCTCACATGCGTCTCACGTGAGTTCCCATTAAATCAAGCCTGCCAAAATCAAAATATCACACATGCAAAAAAACAACACATGAAGCATTCTAACAAGTGCACTATGACAATGCCTATTAACTAATCTAACTCAAGTAGTTACTCTGACTAACAAACTAAAACAATACAAAAATCAAATTTACTAATGTAACTATATCTAATAGCCTCCCTCAAGCTGGAGCGCATAAGTTCATTAAGTCTAGCTTGGAACAAAGATTTTGAAATGGTTTGGGATCGAAACCTTTGGTGAAGACATCTGCCAACTGCTGGGCAGAGCTGACAGGCAGAAGATGAAACAACTTCTGCTGGAGTTTCTCACGGACGAGGTGACAATCAAGGTCTATGTGCTTGGTGCGTTCGTGAAATGAAGAGTTGGCTGCAATGTGTTTTGCAGATTGATTGTCACAATATAGGAGAGCTGGTGTTGTTCAACCACTGTATTTCACATACTGCGGAGGCCATGGCCCGATATTCTGCTTCAGAAGAACTTCTTGAAACTGTGGCTTGTTTCTTAGATTTCCAGGATATTAAAGAATCACCAAGAAAGATACAATATCCACTAATAGATTTACGGGTTTCTAGGCATGTGGCCTAGTCAGAATCAGAGAATCCTTTGCGCTGAATGCGAGAAGAGACAGACATAAAAATACCATTCGCAGGTGATGATTTGAGGTATTTGAGTACACGTATGGCAGCTTCAAAATGAGTGTCAGTTGGAGAAGACATATGTTGGCTTAATTGTTGAACTGAAAAGCTAATGTCTGGTCTTGTGTTTGTAAGGTAGATGAGTTGTCCCACTAGGCGTCGGTACGGAGAAGGATCGAAAAGTGGGGTTCCGGTAGTGGAAGTGAGTCTGGTGCCTTTTAAAATATGTGTAAAGGCTGGTTTAGAGGCAAGTAGGCCAACATTGTGCAGCAAGTCCAGAACATATTTGCGTTGGCAAATGTGGATTCCTGGCTTTGATCTTGATACTTCCAAACCAAGGAAATACTTCAAGTCCCCTAGATCTTTGATCTTGAATTTGGAGTTGAGAAATGATTTAATATTTGTGCATTCGTTGATGTCATTACCTGCAATAATGACATCATCAACATAAATAAGGTGGACAGTGAAAGAATGATGAACTCTTTTAAGGAATAAGGAATTATCGGAGGAAGATTGAATATATCCCTTAGAAGTTAAGGTAGTGGACAATTTAGCAAACCATTGTCTACTAGACTGTTTAAGCCCATAAAGCGATTTTAAAAGTTTGCATACATGGTTTGGATGAGTAGCGTACATACTCGGAGGTAGGTTCATATAAACCTCCTCATCCAAGTCCCCATGTAAAAAGGCATTATGCACATCCAATTGATGTAAAAACCAATTATTAGAAGAAGCTAAGGCAAGTAGTAATCTTACAGTGGTTAGTTTGGCAACCGGAGAATAAGTGTCAAAATAGTCTATACCTTCAATTTGATTGAAACCCTTGGCAACCAATCGCGCCTTATACCTTTTAATGCTGCCATCAGATTTGTGTTTAATTTTATTTACCCATTTGCAACCAATGGACTTTTTACCTTGTGGTAACTCAGTTATCACCGAAGTGTTGTTATTATTTAAAGCATCTAGTTCAGGCTCCATGGCTTTAATCCATTCATCATGTTTAATAGCATGTTTATAATGAGATGGCTCATGACTAACAGTGATAGCATTAATGTATTTAAAGTGAGATGGGGAAAATTTATGATAGGATAAAACAGTAGATAAGGAATGTAATGGGGGCAAATTATCATGACGCAAGGCAACATTACATTGAAAATCATTTAAGTATGCAGGGGGGTGACGATGCCTATCAGATCTTCTTAAAGAATCATTGTCAAGAGTAGTATGATGAGCAATAGAATCATTTATACAAGGAGGATCATGAGAAGGGGGGGGGGGG
>JBBPBT010001185.1:5263477-5279230 GCA_037974875.1 Cicer bijugum
GGGGGGGGGCCAACATGGGAAACATTAGGATGCATAACGGAAGCAGAATTATAATTATGTATCAAGGGATTCATTACAACATAATTATCAATAGTAAGAACATCATCAATGTTAGTGTCATTATCTAAAACAGGGGCAGAAATATGATCTTGAGGATAAGGAAAAATAGATTCATAAAAGATAACATTTCTAGAAATGAAAGTAGCACGGGTATGTAAATCAAATAAAATGTAACCTTTTGTGCCAATTTTAAGTCCTAAGAAAATGCATTGTCTTGCACGGGGGTCTAATTTGGTGCGAGCATGAGTTAAAGTGGCAGCGTATGCCAAACAACCAAAAACTTTTAATTCAGTAAATGTTGGAGGAATATTGTATAACATTTCATAAGGAGTTTTAAGATATGGTGCAAATCCGATTAATGATGTAAACATCATGTTTTAAAGCATGAGACCAAAAGCATTTAGGCAAATGAGCATGAAATAGAAGAGCATGTGTTACGTTTAAGATATGCCGATGTTTACGTTCTACAATAGAATTTTGTTCAGGAGTTTCAACACGTGAAGTATGGTGAATAATTCCTAATGAAGAATAAAACTCAGGCATTAGAAATTCTAAGTCATTATCACTTCTAATAGTTTTGATGGTACATGAAAGTTGAGTGAAAACATAAGAAATAAAATCCCTAAGATAGGTTCTTGTTTCAGATTTAGTTTTCATAAGAAAAACTCATGTGTGTCGTATAAAATCATCTACAATGGATAGAAAGTAAGAAAAACCTTCTAAAGAAATTGTATTAACAGGGCCCCATATATCCATGTGTACAAGATCAAATGCATGTAAAGTCTTAGTAGTACTTGAAGAAAAAGGCAATTTACATTGTTTAGCCAAATGTCAAGAATTGCAAATTAAATCTTTATTGATAGAAATGTATGGAAATTGTTTGGACATGGTGCTGGAAACAGTAAATGATGGGTGACCTAATCGAAAGTGCCAAAGATCAAAAGAATTACAAGAAACGGTATTTACATTATTGGCAAATCTAGTGTTTGAAATGGTATGACAACTATTAGGAAAATGATGTCTAGAGGGGGAGTGATTAAGGATGTAGAGATTATTATGAAGCTCCACATTCCCAATCATCTTCTTGGTAACCATATCTTGAATCGCACAAAAATCGTGTGAGAAGACCAATTGACAATTAAGATTTCTAGTCAATTTAGAAATAGAAATTAGGCTAAATCTAAATTGAGGAATGAATAAAACATCAGTTAAAAAAATGTTGGGGTAAAGAAAATGGTGCCAATAAAATGTGCAAACAGATTCATGCCATTAGGAAACAAAATAGAGACAAATTTAATGGATTTAATAGAGCTAAAGCAATTAATATTAGGGCAAACATGGTCAGAAGCACCAGAATCTAAAATCCAAAAATTTGTAGGAGAGTTAAATGTACATGATTTGGAGATACTTGAAACAATTGGAGTGTCAGGAGCAAGACGATTCTCCTTGTTGGCTGAAATAGAATTTGAGGAAGTTACCTTAGAAGCTTTGAGCAGTGAAACTAATTGTTGATAATCTTCACGTGTAAGAGGTGAAATATCAACATCAAGATTGTGTGTAGGTTGAGATTTCTTGATATCAGAACTCTCAGAAGTTTGTTGTAAAGAAGATTTGTAACCGGGGGGAATCCATGCTTGAAATAACAAGTGTCTACCATATGATTGGTCTTTTTGCAATGTGTGCAAATCATATTGTGTCGTGATTGACCACGACCTCTCCCTTTGCCTTGAGTAAAGGAAGATTTTGTATGTGAATTATTACCAGAACTAATGGTAAAGGCAGTTGAGTCTTGTTGGTTGGGATTGGAGGAAGGATCCTGTTGAACCACAAGTGAATATGCCACAAGTGAATATGCCTTGCTTAAGGAGGGTAATGGATCCATGAGTAGTATCTGAGTTCTGGCAGTGTTGTAGTTATCGTGGAGCCCCTTTAAGAAGCAAATGATGTACTCATTGTGTTTGTATGTAGCCACAGCGGTGCTCAGTGAGCAAGAGCAACGAGTGGAACAAGAACAAACAGGGATGGGGCGTAGAAATTCCAACTCATCCCATAATATTTTCAAATCAGTAAAGTAAGTAGAGAGGGTACGATCACCTTGCTTGATGGAATGCATATCTTTGAGAAAATCGAAAACCCTAAAGTGGTTGCCCTTGGTGAATCGTTCTTGAAGATCTTTCCACAAATCAGTGGCGCTATCAAAATAGATGACACTCTGTGCGATGTGAGGAGTGAGGGTTCGTGTAATCCATGAGAGAACCATATTATTGCAGCAATCCCACAATTCAAAATCTGGATCGGTGGAAGAAGGTTGAGGAAGGGAACCGTTAATGAAAGGAAGCTTGTTCTTGGATGAAAGTGCCCGTTTCATGCATTTGCTCTAGTTATGGTAGTTGTTGTCGTTCAACGGCGGTGCGACGAGAACGTAGCCAAGATTTTCACCGAGATGAAGGTAATATGGATTTCGAGGGTTTAGAATCGGGTCTTGAGGAGGGAAATCATGCTTGGGTGGAGGAGGTGTGGGTGGGGGCGTGGGTTCTTCAGCCATTGATAAAGGTTCAGTTTGGAACCCTAAAATCAGAAAATGTAAATGTATACGAAGGAAGGAGGAAGAAAGGGTATTTTAATGGGTTTTGTCATCTGATACCATATTACTGTTATAACACATATATGACATATTATTGAATTACCTCTATTAACATTGATAAATCATAATGGTATATTACAAGTTATTTATATGTGATGTGATGTAAGTGCTTTAACTAATTTAACTCAAATAGTTACTCTGACTAACAAACTAAATCAATACAAAAATCAAATTTACTAATGTAACTATATCTAATAATGCCACTAACATTAAAAGTACTTAGAGCTAATGAAAATCTCAACTAATCATAATCCACACATGACATTAATTAATCTCCCTTTAGATAGAGATAATGCCGTTCAAAACTGTAAATCACAGCTGCTTTGCATTTATTTTGATTGGCTATGCATATCCAGTAGCTGGTCATCATAATTAGTTGCATGCCATAATTTAAAGCAACCTCCACAAATACATTTTTATCCCGTGTGAAAAAATATAGGTTTTTTTTATGAAGTGAAAAAATTATATTAATATATTGTAATTGATCTCATTTTTATATTAGTGATATTTAAAAAAATTAATTTTAATTAATTATTTTAGTAACAAATAAATTATAATTAATAAATTATAATTATTTTTATTTTAAAGATGACACAAAAAATATTAAATTTAATTAATTAGTTAATGACAAATATTTATATATAAATTATAATATGTTTCAATTACTTTAGTAATTCATTTTTAATTGTAATTTGAAAAAGTTATAATTGGTGTATTATAATGGTTCTTCTTTTTATGCTAATGGTATTAAAAAAACACTAATTTTAAGTAATTTTTTAGTGACAAATATTTATCTTTATATAATTTTTATAATAATTTATTAATTGTGTTTATTCTATTGTAGTAAATATTTATTCCATGTATCCATGTGTCTTTTTAATTATTAGTAGACTTAAGTGTCTTTTTTTCCAATAGTAATTTAATTAAGGACTAATTTGTCTCAGTTTTTTCATAAATTAAAATTGCTTTTAATGGACCAAATTGAGTTTGATAATTTTTCTTAAAAGTTTAAATGGGTCTTCACTAATTAAATTAAATAATAGATTTTTTATTAATCCAAAACTCTGGCTAGTACACATACACAAAAGAATAAAACATCAAGCAGACTCCTATTATGAGGGAGTGGTGCACCGATAATAATAAATAGGTCCAGGTACTTCTTTGCATTTAATGAATAATAAATAAATAAAAAGTAATGAGCAAACATAATCTCTTTTACTTTAAACTTTTTTGAATTTTTGTTGTAGGCATATGAAGGATAAGTAGTGGAATAATGAGACTTTAAGCTTTTGACTAATGAACAAATACATTATATGAAAAATAAATTGATATTCAACCAGTTAATTGTCTAAAATAACCTTGTTTTAAATGATGTGGCAGAAAATTTCAATGCATTGCACGGGGACAGAAGTTGTTAATGAGTCGTGACAAATGTTAAATCCGACCCATGTTTGGTCTCAAGGACCACTTCAATACAGACCCAAAACATAGAACAAAAGCAACCCCAAACTATAGTGTCTAGCATTTATTTATCACACAACATGTTTTTACTCCAACTCAAATACGGAAGTTGCTGAAGTGCCTCCAATTTCTCGCTGTTGTATCGAGAGTTAGCTTTAGGTTGTGTTGTTGATTTTTAGTACGTAGTGTATTTTATACTCTATAGGCAAAAAACGGAGGATTGCATGAATAATTCACTCTCAAATATTATCAATCTGCAGAGGAAAATGTATGTTTACTAATATGTCGCCTTGAATTTCGTGTTATTTGTAGACAAACATCAACAAAAAATTGTACTTGATTTTTTAGTTTGGTCATTTGTTTTCAGTTTTAAAACTTTTAAAAATGGAAATCCGCCATTCCAACGGTAGAATTAACCCTATTTCTTTGAGGGGACTAAAATGATATCAAGTATTAGGTTATATATGCTAGGCACAAAATTATAGGTTATATAACTTATGTAGCATAAAATTTTCTGGCAAACATTCTGGTATGGAGGTAGTTACTAAATATGTAAAATTGGTTATATATTAGTTACTTAAGTGAGATGTTAACTACGGATTGGTTATTTTAGTTAGAAAGTAGTTATTTTAATAATATTATTCTTTTGATCGACACAAAACTTATTTTTATTTTTCTATGTTTCGTATTTAATAACAATATTTTGTATATTCTATTATAGTATTAAAGAGATAATTATTCCCGCTATTTTTTTTTTAAATTTAGAAAGATTTTCATAGAATTTAATTGATTTATTTTTTTTATTTGATTCTTGAATAATTTATTTATTTTTTCTTTATTTTTTTCCATTCAAAATTAATTATTTCTCCTTTTTTATTTTCTTTTCACTTCCTTTCAAATTTCAAGTTAAAATACACGATGATGATTAAAAAATATTCATAAGACAATGGGTAATAAGGGCAACATGTTTGTCAACAAAATTTTACTAAGACTCAAAACTTCTTCAATATTTTGATAACAATCTTGTTTTAACATAAAAAAATGGAGTCATATACATTTATTGAAAATTTCTCAAAGACACAAAAAAAACATTTGGTGTCAAAATTATTTTGTTTTAGTTAAATTGACATTCCAAAAAATAATACAAGTAAAAATCTTGCATGAAAATGTAGATTTTATATTCAACACTAACCAACAACAATAAAAAGGATGATTGTTCTTGCTTTTAAAAAAAATCCATAATTGGATTCTTGAATTCTGACCTAATGACCAAAGAGTTGCACATAAGATTTCGTCAAAAATAAAACAAGAAAATATCTTGTATGGAAGTGTAGACTTGATTTAACATCTACTATAAAAAAAAAAGGAAGAAATAAGATTTACATTAGAAACTTTTTTGTTTTATTTCGAGCGAATAATAAATTTTTCAAAAAAAAAATTTATCGATTTATTGTTGGCATTTCAAATCATGTGATCGATTTATGTCAGCATTTCTAATTGTATTTCTTTATTTTTGATCAATATTTGTGTTATTCATTATAAGTTAAATTTGTCACGAACAATGTAAGAGGATATTACAAATATAAAATTGGTTATAAGTTAATTATTTTAGTTAAATATTACTTATAAGTTGATTACTCTAATTAAAAATTAGTTGTTATAATTTAAATATATAAATTTTATTATATCTATCATTGTAATTATTTTTTAGCAAACATCATCTCCTTTCGGGGGATCTCCTCCTTGCATCCTTGTTATGGTTTTTTTCCAGTATTTACAGGATTGTCTTTATAAGCATCGGCAAAATAGTGGTTGTTTTGGTAAAATATTAGTGTTGTGTATGTATTTGGTTTGTTTTGAATTGGATTCCTCAGGTGTTCCAAATATTAAAATCGAAATACAATCATATAAAATACTCTATTTTTTAATCCAATTTATTCACTTTTTTAATTTGCTATAAAAAAATTGGTTTTTATTTAAAAATATGAACCTCTTAGTTTTATTTTCACAAAAAATAGATATAATATTTCAATCCAAAATACTTTTGATACAAAGCAAAATATGCATGAATTATTATTTATTATTTTCTTTCTTTGTAAAGCCAAAAACATTTTTTTTTGTAAGATATATAATATATTTTTAGGTTATTTCAAAATATTACTAAACTTTAATTTTATTATTTAATGTTATGATATATAAGATATTATTAATATATAATCTGTTTGATTAACATTCGATCAGTAATTCAAAGATGTATAATGTTAATTTCTTGTCAAAAACACCCTTTTCTTGTATCAAACGATAGCGTCCAAAATTTTGTTGGGTCACCCTCTTGTATCATTTGAAGATACTGATACCATCACGCAACCGTGAATGTAACTGTTTTTGGGCCACTATGCATATGCAATTAATGATACTCAACTATGTTTAGCTCATATATTATAATCCATGCAGTTAAAGCTTTGTTGGATGTCAATTCTATTAAGAGGAATACAACGTCATCATTCATTCAACCAGAGAAGATTTCTACAAATGGTTCCAAATTGATTTTGTCCTTTTTCTGGTGTGAGAATGTGACTTATTAGCTAATATATAAAGTTTCGATTGTCTATATATTAAAAATAGATTATGATATCTTAATTGTAACAAAAAAATATATGTTTTAAGATATGTAGCTTAATTAATCACTGTGTGCTCGATATAATAGGATAAGTAAGAAAACTATTATAATTTGGTTGGACACATCGAATGAGTAGTAGTTATTGTCGAAACTATCTTTGTAATTTTTCCTATTTTTTTAATAAAAAAATTGGATGAAATTACTAAATATATTGTCTAAAATAGTATTTTATATATAGATTCATGAATAATCCATTGGTTGGAGACGGGCTATGCGAAGAAAGATTTAAGGTTTGAGACATGGTGAGAATAAAAAAATAGAGAAATTGGAATAAAAAAAATGGAATTATGTGAGAAGAAACATATTTACCATTGATATATATCACTGTGTAGCGATAAATTAAAGTATGACTAGATTATAATTTTAATTTATTTAATTTAAATGAATTTTTTAATTATATCAAATGATTATTAATATAGTAGTTATATCAATAATATATATCTAATTTTATCAATATAATTTATAGAAGGGAAGTATCGTTATAAGATGAATGTTCTTAGCAAAACACATCCAACAATAAAGGACACATAAAAATAGTGAACATATATTTTAGGAGTAAGCAAGAGATACATGTGTACTCTAAATTCATAAGAAGTTAAAAAAAATTATCATGTTATTAAGTTCAATATTATATATTTTGAAATATGTATACAATTGTTAGCAAATAAGTAGATGATATATTAAAGTGTGAAGTTAATTAATCCAAAAAAAATATAAGTAGATGAAAAAAAAATGTATTGAGTATATAATGTGAAAAATGTTAGACAAATGTTATAAAATGATAATGTAACGTTATAAAATAATAATGTGAAATTAATTTAAAAAATTTTAAATATACGTTATGAAATAATATTTAAATAAGAAATATAGTATATGACAGTGCATGATGTATAGAATTTTTTAAAAATCTATTTAAAAACTATAGAAGAAACTTTCTATAAAAACGTACATGTCAATTTTTTATCCGAGGTATAAAATATTTGTATACCTAAATAAAATAGTATGAGATGGAATCGAAATCTATTTTAAATATATATAATAGATAAATAAATTAACAATAAAATTATTTAACATATACTCTAATTGGTTGAAATTAAAGTCCTGATGAAATTTGAATGCCACGTAACAAAGTCATTTTCTTGATGGATAAGTATGCATTATCATAGAGATCTCATAGCAAAAATCAGATTCCTTTAAGGTTATTTATAATAACTATCAGTTCTTTTTTCTATCCTTTCTTAATATGCGGTTCTTTCATTTAAACATATCCTACAATTATTGGGCTTTTTTCAAAAAGGTATGAAAGTTGAGAAAATCATAAGGGAAGAATGGTCCAAACGTTCCCATTTTTCTCACTAATTAGGGATTGCTTCTAGCATGATGTTGACCTCCAATAAACCCAGCATGATAAATAATTAAAAAATCTTACTATGTAAACAATTTTTGCTTACCAATTATTGGGTTAGGAAATTTCTCTATCTCCAACGTGGCTTCAACTGTAGATATTAAAAAACATAAATTGTGTTATTTGAAAATACACTTTCGAAATAAATTATGTCTCCTAAAATATATTTTTAGGAAAAATTATTGTATGTTTATTAGGTGATGTTTTTTTAAAAAAAAAAATGTGTTTATTTTAATTTATTAATAAAAAGATAATTTTTTTAAAGTAAATAATCGTCACGTAGACAAAATAAAATATTAGTTAGAAATCATACATTTTGGAAAACAATAAAAATCATTATTAATATTCAAATAATTAAGATTCACAACGAAAATAAATGTGAAAGAAGAATGTTATGTGAATGATGTTTGGCCAGAATCCATGGTGGATATGTATTTGCACACATTTTTACGTTTAGAATAAGATATATCATATAATTTCAAGGTTTGGATCAATTCAAAAATTCACTCTGAAACAATAACCGTTCGTTCTTTTGATACTTTCATTATTTTTGAAAATACAAACAATTATTCACTTTTTAAAGTCTTTTGTATAGTAAATTACAAGTGAAATTAAAATAAAGTTGAAAAAAAAAAATAAAAGTAGCTACACAAAGGAAATGGATCATATGATGATGTTCCTCCCATTATTGGAGTAGTGCTTGATTGAAAACACAACACTGTTGATTTGTTATAAGACTTGACTGCGATCTATAAGATTAAGTAGAAAAAGAAAGTTGGTTAACTTAAAGTGGTTAGCATTAACAAGTGGTAGGTCCATTCCAGCTATTTGCCAAGAAAAACAAGAGGCAGAGCAAGAAGCTATCACTCAAACGTCACTATTAATCTCAATTATTAAACCATTATCTTTCTTGTCTATTCAGCTATTCATCTTTTTTTGAAAACTTTTAACTCGTAACAAACAACTAATGACTATTATGAATAATGTCTTAGAAATTTGAAATCTTGCACAGTTCTAATTTTCTAATAGACTTTTTTTTATTATACTTATTGTCTAGGAATCAACTCCTAACCCTGTAATTTACAATTTTTGGCAATATGAAGAATCACAATCTACTTGTAATTAAGACAGTGACAATAGTTTAAAACGTATTAAACTAGTTATTATTCCATTAAAATACCTATGCGGATTGATAATGTATTTGTGTGTGTTGGATGAACTTACTTTGGTTATATAAAAGCTATTTCAAAACTCTTTTTAGTTTTCAGTGCAAAATCAGTGAATTGTTGGTAAAGAATACATATATAAATAGTTTATCTTAGCTTTTCCTTGTTGTTTCTCCTTTACCAGTTAAATAATTGAAAGAGACATGATCATCATTTCACACGTCCAACCTGACTATAGTTGTCAAAAAGTAAAAGAATCCCTGCTTTTTCATTTCTCTTTGATTGAGTGTACCCTAAATTTTCTTTATCCAAAATATTCTTATTTCTATATAATAATAATAATAATAATACATGGATGAAATTTTTTGTGTCCAATGGCAGTCTAATCATTGCAAACAAATTCGAGTTACAATTCAGAACCGTTGGATTTCAATGTATTAATGAAATATAATACATTGAAATTTGAAAGTAATTACACAATATTAATTTATGAGAGGCTAGCTTTATAACAGATGAAATATTATTTATTCAACACCAAGGGGAGATGGTAACTGAATGAAAAAATGCAGGGTCAGTTATTTTAAGATGTAGATAAATTTTGTCTATATATTGTCCTTAATAGCCCTTTCTTTTTCTGAAGAAAAACTATTCTACTTGAAACATGCACTGTCTCATTGGCTTAGATTAGCTAAATTCAGCAAGTTAATGAAAAAATTTCTTATGGATAGGAAATATGACATGAGAAATGCTAGTATATGAGATGAGGAATTTACAACCACATGTTCATTAATTCTTATTAATAAATATATTAATTATAGAAAGAAGGCAAAAAAAACTGTCAAAAAAAAAGTAGCAGCACACCTTTTCTGGTTGTCCCCGGACATTCACCACATATAATTGCTGCACTTTAGCACCAAAAAGCTTTTCATAATTTGTTACATTTTCATTTGTTGCTATATGGACAACACTATTTCTCTTTATTTTTGTCCTACCATTGCCAACTAATCACTATACTATATAATTTTTGTGGGGAAAAAAACTCACTCACACACCTAAGATTTCTACGTAAACACTTCAATAATTATATTCATAATCTCAAATAAAATTATAATAATTTCTAACTCACTCCAAATAGTATATTACTCTACAAATTCTCTTATTCTTGAGAGTTTTGAGAAATCATAACACGCTCGCTACAACAAGAATCTCTCAAATGTTCTCTCAGATAGTTAGTCTTGGATTATATAATTACACCGTTCACAATACTCTATTGAGCTCAACAACTCTAATGACCTCTAAAAACTCTTAATTTATTCTTCAAAGTTGAATTTACATTCATAATAGTCAAAATCTATGCCTTGGAATATTTATCCCTTTTATCCTTGCATTGAAATTCCAAACTTTAAAAATTTAAATTGACTCCCAACAATTTTTAATCCTAAAAGAATCTTCATCAATCATCAATCACACACTCAACAGTTCCAATCCACAACTTCCAAATTCACAATAAATACAACACAACATACATCTCAGAATCAAAACTAAAACAAGCCATAGACTCAAATATTGGCTCTCAAAATAACCATCATTGACAAAGCTTGGTGACAACAATCAAAAGATGAACATTTTCAAGTCTCTTCAAACTGTTCTGCTGCTATTATTCTGCAGCAGATACACCATAGCAGAAACCAAAACACCACAAACCAAAAACACATACATAATTCACACAGACAAATCCACCATGCCACAAACTTTCACTGACCACCTTGACTGGTTCGATTCATCGTTAAAATCAGTATCAGAAACAGCAGAGATTCTCTACACATACAAACATGTAGCTCATGGATTCTCCACAAGACTAACACTTCAAGAAGCTGACACACTTTCAAAACAACCAGGAATTCTCTCTGTTACCCCTGAACTAAGATACCATCTTCACACAACAAGAACACCACAGTTCCTCGGATTACCAAAAACCAACACTCTTTTACCTAACTCTAAACAACAGAGCCAGGTGATTATCGGTGTTCTCGACACTGGTATATGGCCAGAGCTAAAAAGCTTAGACGACACAGGACTTGGTCCAATACCAAGTAACTGGAAAGGTGAGTGTGAAACAGGAAACAACATGAACTCATCAAACTGCAACAAAAAACTCATAGGTGCAAGGTTTTTCTCAAAAGGGTATGAAGCAGCACTTGGTCCAATAGACAAGGCAACAGAATCAAGATCAGCGAGAGACGATGATGGTCATGGAAGCCACACTTTAACAACAGCAGCAGGTTCTGAAGTAGCAGAAGCTAGCCTCTTTGGTTTAGCTTCTGGTACAGCAAGAGGCATGGCTACACAAGCCCGTGTAGCAGCTTATAAAGTGTGTTGGCTAGGCGGTTGTTTCACTTCAGACATAGCTGCCGGAATTGATAAAGCAATAGAAGACGGTGTCAACATCTTATCCATGTCAATAGGTGGTAGCACAATGGATTACTACAGAGATATCATAGCAATTGGTTCTTTCACAGCAACATCACATGGAATTCTAGTTTCAGCTTCAGCAGGAAACGGTGGGCCAAGTCCTGAAAGTTTGTCAAATGTAGCACCATGGATAACAACAGTCGGAGCTGGAACAATCGATCGCGATTTCCCAGCTTACATAACACTCGGAAATGGAAAAACATACACAGGTGCATCACTCTACAATGGAAAACCTTTAACTGATACATTGCTACCATTAGTATATGCAGGTAATGTGAGTAATTCATCAGTTGGGTATCTTTGTATACCTGATTCATTAACACCTTCAAAAGTTTTAGGCAAAGTTGTTGTATGTGAAAGAGGTGGAAACTCAAGAGTTGAAAAGGGTCTTGTTGTGAAAAGTGCTGGTGGAATTGGAATGATTTTAGCAAACAATGAAGAGTTTGGTGAAGAGTTAATTGCCGACTCTCATCTTCTACCAGCAGCATCATTGGGTCAAAAATCAAGCACAATAGTAAAAGATTATGTTTTTAATTCACCAAATCCAAAAGCTAAAATTGTTTTTGGTGGAACACATTTACAAGTTCAACCTTCACCGGTTGTAGCAGCGTTCAGTTCAAGAGGACCGAATGTCCAAACACCAAAGATTCTTAAACCGGATTTAATAGCACCGGGTGTAAACATTTTAGCCGGCTGGACCGGTTCAGTTGGACCAACCGGTTTAACACAAGACAAGAGGCACGTGAGTTTCAACATTATATCGGGAACCTCGATGTCGTGTCCTCACGTGAGTGGTTTAGCTGCAATTTTAAAAGGAGCTTACCCTGATTGGAGTCCCGCTTCTATACGGTCAGCACTAATGACCACAGCATACACCTCTTATAAAAACGGACAAACAATCGAAGATGTGGCAACCGGGAAATCCGCTACGCCTTTTGATTTCGGATCAGGACACGTGGACCCTGTATCCGCCCTTCATCCTGGTCTTGTTTACGACGCAAACGAGGACGATTATCTTGGATTTTTCTGTGCGTTAAACTACACGTCGTTTCAAATCAAACTTGCAGCGAGAAGAGAATACACGTGCGATCCAAAGAAGAAATATAGGATTGAAGATTTTAACTATCCTTCTTTTTCTGTTCCTTTTGAAACTGCTTCGGGAATTGGTGGTGGTTCTAATGAACCGGTCAGTGTTGAATATAATAGGGTTCTAACGAATGTTGGTACTCCGGGAACGTATAAAGCTTCGGTTGTGGTGTTACCGGTGGGTTCTTCGCCAGTGAAGGTTGTGGTGGAACCGGAGACGATTAGTTTTAAGGAACTGTATGAGAAGAAGGGTTATACCGTGCGGTTCACGTGCAGTTCGATGCCTTCGGGAACTACGAGTTTTGGTTATTTGGAATGGAATGATGGGAAGCATAGGGTTGTGAGTCCAATTGCGTTTAGTTGGACATGAGATTATTGGGCTTTGTAGTGATTGTTGCTTATGGGCTTCACTAATTATGTGGCCCATTAAAGTTGGGCTTGTTAAGTTGTAATGATCTGCTTTGGGCCCAGAATGGAGCGTAACGGAACACAGCCAAGGGCTGGTGAAAAAGTTGTTATATCTCTTTGATGTTATTTCTAATCGTTAGGGGAAGCTTAAAGCGAACACTGATATAAGGAATAAAGAAAAATAATTGTGCATAATTAAAACACTGTTATAGTGGCTTTGAATTCTATATCTTATCTTCTCATGCAATTATATGTCCTGTATTGCCGTATTATATTAAAAAAATTCACCAAGAGGTATCTGTTGTACTACATATAGTAAGGTGGAGATGATATAGGGATTGACTTATTAGACATTGTAAAGTTGTAATGTATAGATATTATTATTCATGACTTTTGCAGCTAGAATTGTGTAGTTGTAGTATCAAAGATGTTACTCTAGCATAATCAACAAAATAAGTAGTTTTTTCATTATTTTATCTGCAACTTGTTATTGCAAAAAAGCACACATTATAAACATTGAAATGCAGAAAAGAACTCTTCCTCGTCCACCATGGAACTTTATTTACTACAAGAGAGGATGAGAACCCCCTATGTAACAAGAAGGCAACAACCAACAATCATAGCTGAAAAGAAACATCATGGCACAATCTTGTAAGCTTTTGTCTTGTCAATCCAACTAATAAAAGAATTCTCAGAATTCCTAAATCCCAAGAAACCATGTTGTTTAGCCTTGTTCATAGTATCCAAAACACCATCAACTCTCAACATAAAATCTGCAAACCACCAATCACCAACCTCTTCAAGCTTGTTGGGCAACAATCCATTGTCTCTCACAATTTCTTCCCAAACACCACCCTTATCTTTCATCATATCTGACAACTTCAAATCTGAACCATCTTCAAACCCATAATTTTCAATCCCAAACTTATCAGCCAAAACCTTCCACAAATGTTTCCACTTGAAAACATCACCATTGCTGCAGTTGAAGGCTTGGTTCTTGGCTTTAGGATCAACCGCACCCCAAATGTGTTGCTCTGCTATTAAATTAGCATCTGAAGCTGTTGAATAACACTCCCATGCAGCTTTCGATCCAGGAAACATCAAAGGAACACATTCATGCTTGCAAATTGCGGCGTAAACACAAAGTGTACCAATTAGGTTCATCATGCTATATGGTGAAAATCCAAAGATAACTTGTGGTCGATTAATGAACCATGTCATTCCTTTTTTCTTACCTACCTGTATAAATAGTTTATTTCATTATTATATTACAGTATAATTAATATCAATTATTGTCTGTAACAAAATATATTACCCAAAAAATATAATTGTTTGAATATTAATTTAACAAAGCAAATATCATTCCAAAGCCTATTATATAATAGATTTAAATAACTGTTTTTGTCTCTGCAATAATTGTATTTTACTTTAAGTTGCTATAATTTTTTGCACTTTTTTAATTTCTATATATATCACATTTTTCAATTTTAACCAACCTCTGCTATTAAGATTAAAATTGAAAACAATAATATTTATAAAAATTAAAAAACACGAATTTTTTGTGTAGGAACTACAAATGAAATACAACTATTTTATATATAATTTCAATAAATTAGTAATAAGTCAATTGAATATTAAATAAATTTATAGGGTTAATTCTAGAGACTAACACTGAAAGGAAAAAAATACTCAAACTTTACACTAAAAAAGTAGTAAAAAAAATAATTTATAAATAATATTATTTTTTATCTTGCTAAGTGGTTTTATAATGATGTATTATGTTGAATATAATTTTTTTATAGAGTCCGAAATAAAAAGTTAATAAAAGTTGAATATATTTGATTTTATCTCTGTGATTTGTAGATAGTTCCATAATAATTTTAAATATATGACTGAATGATGCAAAGAAACTGAAGAACTTGTGCGTAGAAGTTGGGGAAGGAGTTGTGGGTAGAATGATGCAAAGAAACAGAAGAACATGTGTGTATTTATATGTCGGGTCTCTGGTCATACTAAAAAACATTGTTCAAAACGTTGTTGGCACATTTACTCAAATTTACTGTATCTTTATTATTAATTTAATGTATTTCATTTAATTTTCATGTTAGCAATATAAATTTATTTACATTTAATTGTTATTATTATTTAATTTTTATCATCATTTATTTATTTATTTGAAATTTATAATATAATATATATATTTTTATTTTATCATTTTAATTATAATAATTTTTAATTATAAGTATAATAATTATTTATTATCATAATAACAATAATAAAAATATAACATTTATTTATAATTTATTAATGTATTTTTTTAATTTATTATTAGTATTTTTATTTTTTAAATAATTAAATTAATAATTTAATT
>JBBPBT010001185.1:5292000-5316741 GCA_037974875.1 Cicer bijugum
ATCTGAGACCACAAGAAAAAAATACACAAAGAGAGAGAAAATAATATACAAATCAAAATACGTATTAAAAAAATAGTGTTGATGTCTATATTTGTATCAAAAAATAATTTTTAAGTAAAACTATTTTTCTTCATTTTAATTTTTTCTCACCACATCTTTCTGAATATTTTTTGTAGTTTTAAAGAGAAATAAATCCAAATCAATTAAAAAAAATTAATTCTATTATTAAATTGGACTCAAACAACAATATGATGTGACATAAATAAATATTTAAATTAAGATATAAGTAGATATTTAAAATTTTTAATTATTTAGTGGAGCGTTTAATTTATTGTCTTTCTGTATGAAAAAAGATATATTAAAAAATTTCAACCACTTTAATTAATTTAAACTATTTTATAAGAACAGTCATTGCCTTAAAAAAATATATAAAATTTAGATTTTATGTATTTTTTTCACTCTTTTTATTTCTTTTGTTATTATAGTTTTATGATTATATTTGTTATTATAGTTTTAAAAAATTGTTATAATCATACTTTACTACAAATTATTTCTTAGAAATAAAAATGATATCAACCAATGGGAACGATGGTTTGGTTTACCAGGCAAGTCAACAACAGCGAAATGTGCCGTTAGCTATGGTCAAAAAGAAGGGTTTTTTTTATAATATATAGGAAATTACTAACTAGCATCATCATTTGAAAAATACTTTAATCGGTGCATATCCATGATGAGAAACATTTTCAAAACACCACCTACCTCAGCGTGCCCATCAAAATTATACTACTACTGCAAATTAGTAGTAATATATGCTTGTGCTTATGCTTTTACTGAGTAATATTTTTCAGCTGTATACAGTACTTTACTTTTCTATATTCAACAAAGAAAAATGTGCCTAAGGTTAACTTATTTATATTAGGGTGTGATTTTGTATTATATAAACTGATTTAAGAGATCAGGTAAATATAATTCAATTCATAACAACAAAATATTTATATAGAAGTTTGAGTTCTAACTTCACATACATTATTTCTCTACCCATAAAATGTGTGATTTTAGTTTAATGGTTATTTGATTTTTAAAAGAAAAATTGATTTGCAGGAAATATAAAGATGTATTGAGTGAGGTTCCGTATAGGTTATGAGGTATAAGATGTTGTGTTTAATCGTCGTTCACTAATTTTCAAATAAATACAAACAACTATTTTTTTATTAAAAAAATATAAACTAATTTAATATTTCCTACAGTATAAATGATATATATAGTCTTTAAAAAACATTTAAACTGGCCTCCTCTGAAAAAAAAAACTAGATATTGCTAATGTGCTACCTCTATCTCATATAATGTCTTATTAATTATTTGTAATATTTAATTATCTCATATTATTTGTCTCTGTATATTACAAAGAAAATATTAATTAATTGTCTCTTTAGTAATAAATTGTCTCAACGAAATTAATAATTCTTTTAATTGTCTCACGCGGTTAATAATTTTACTTCCTTTTATGAGTGAGGCTGCATCGTAGTCAAGTAACTAAGTATGTATCACCCATTCACCAACTACTACTTCGAAATTTCATAGTTAGGTATTGGTAGGTCACTAAGCTATGTCATGAAAACTAACATTCAAGTCATATTTTCTCATATTGAAACTACCACGCTTCTTTCTTTCTTGCCTTTCAATCACAGTAATTGTTCATCAAAAAGATCAATATATAGATATTTTTAGTATTCATATTTCACAACTTGCAGCCACAAGGAAACAAGAAAACTAATTGACTAATGAACTAGTATTAGCTATCCAATTCTGATAGCATAACAAATTGGTGCAAGGTCAATTCCATTTGCATATAAAAAAACTTTAAATATGTCTTTCGTAATTAATATATTGTATTTTACCTTTTTTTTCTTACAACTATATTATTACATTTTACAAATTTTGAGATATATTTATTACTTTTTTGAAATATATTTTTTATTAATATTCTATTTATTTTAAAATAATTGTTAGATTTGACAATTCCATAAAAATTATGAAAATATGATAATAAATAAAGAAAAGAGAATGATTATTAAAATGTCATCTTAAAATATGAATGAATCATTAATGAAATATTATTTGAATTTGGGAAAGATCCAATGGAGGTGGGGGATGGAAAGCTCACTTGTTATAGATATAATGAGTATTGACCAACCAAAACAAAGTATATACACTTTGGGTAGAGGACGTGCACTTCACACCACCCACTACCACCAAGCTTTTGCTTTTCTCCTAATCACGTCGCTCATCACGGATAGATAGATAGATAGATTTAGATACCCCTATTTCCCATTGTCGTTTTTTAAGAATCTGGTTTACCAATTACAACTATTAATCAATCACTCCACTTTTTCCTTTTCCCAACCAGAGTTGCATGTGGGTTTTTATGACATCATATCTTTTTTTTTCTTTAGACAAAATTATATCGGATGCTTTATTTTATTAAGTCCTAATGGTCGGTGTTTATGTTTTTCTATCAATTATTTTATTCTCCGTTTAGTTTGTTTATTTTTTAGACTATGTATTAATTAATATTTTTTTTATTTAAAAAAATGTTAAGACACATCAATGATATTATTATTTTATCAATAATTATTATGTATATAATTGAGAAAAAAAAACTTAAATCTCATATTAAATAAAATCTTATAAAAAAAAAACTCACAGTTTTCTTCATCTACTCATTAATTCAGTCCACTCAAATCTGAAAAAGACATATCTAAACTCGGAGAATTATGTGGCAGTAGGCCACACGCTTATATGATATCAAAACCCAAATTAAAAAACATATCTGAAATCCATCGCATGAATTCTCATTCATTCCATTTTCCTATCATTCCATCCACCAAATATAAGCCATGCAACACTTTGGCATCAATTTCTCATCATCTTCCTACGAAAACTAATTAGACCTAAAAGACATCTAATTTTATTGTGTTAATTTTAAAAAATATTACGCTACAAAATTAAGGTATCCATTGAGCTCTTAGAAAAAGTCGAAAAATCTACATTTATGAAGGGTTTTAAAGCTGGTCAGAAATTAAATACGTGAGTGGATCATATAAATATAGATTTGTCATTTTAAAATTTAATATTTATTAAATTCTCAATTTCTTCAATTCAGTAATTAAAATAAAATTATTAAGAGAATCTCACAATTAATTATATATCATTATAATTTAAGATTATCATTCATTTAAAAAAATTAAATAAAGCTTCAAAAAATGAAGCATTGTATTTTGTGACACCATAATGATGTTGTCTATTTAGTTTGGTGCAAAACTAAAAAAAAATCCATATTATGTTCAGTTAATGCTCTAAAAATTATATGAACTAATTGGGGGAAATGTTGGTGTGAAATCCTCTTTAAATAAGTTTTAAAATGAAAATGAAGTAATAAAAAGCTGAGGGCAACACCACTCCTTCATTATATCTAAATTACTCGTTTTACTTTTTATATCCCATCAGATTTTTTTTGTGTTCTAGAAACTTCAGAATTTGAAAACTTAAAACTAAATTATCCTATAAGAAAAAGTTTTCAATCCAAGCATTCTGAAAATTTTGATTAAAACATAGGAATAGAGGTATAATTTTTAGACTACAGAGTAAAATTTTCGCATATACAAGGCAAAAGAAAATAGGGCCCAAACATCACTAGCCCACAAATAAATTGGATGAACTAACCTTGTAATTCTCGTCCATGGGTACGAGTCATACCCCCCCAACTCATCCAAAATTTCATATTTGTCCCAAACTTTCAAAAATAATTTAAAAAAATTAAAAATAACCTCTCAAAATGCATTTAAAAAATTTTAAATTAAATTGTCTAAAACATAAATATGGTCTAAAACACTCCATTGAAGTTTGCTGGTATCAAATTTGTTCCATAAAATAAAGTTTAAATTTTTTAGAACACAAATATGTTTTAAAAAATTTAAATTTTGAATTATTTAAAATATATTTATGTTTTAAAAAATTAAAATTTAAATTTTAATAAATATTTTTAATAAATTTATGCTTCTAAAATCTTGTAGAATGTATCAATTGTTACTTTTTCTTTTTAAATGATTGAGTTTTATGTCTTTCGAGAATTTAATAATAAATTTTTTAGAATAAATTTGAACATAACTTAAGTTTGCTAGTAGTTGTTAAAATAAATAATTTGATGAAAATATGATGGTGTGAGTATATTTATCAGAAAATTTTACTCTATACTCTCGCCTTTATCCATATATCTACCCTCAAATATAAAAAAAAAGACTAAAATATCTTGATATATATTAAAAATTATAATTTTTCTCATGTCTTCGTTTCAATCTTTTTAGAACACATAAGTGAGTGTCAAAAATTTATTTTTTTCAAAAAACACTTTTCGATACAAAACATCACTGCGACAAATTTGTAAAAAGTTTTTCGGTACATAATACACTTCTGAAAATTATTTTTAATATTTTCTGAAACTATCGAAAATTATTTTTAAAGTTTTTCGAAACTACCGAAAAACTTATTTCAAGTTCTTCGAAAAAAATAAACTATCGGCAAATTTCAGAGTGATCTTTCCGGAGATACACTGCTCTTGTTTCATTTAGATCAAATAATTAATATTTTAAAATAATTTGGATGGATAAAAATTTATTATTGGATATTAATATAAAAATGTTTTATATTAATAATACATTTTCCATTTATTTTACACAAAAATAGAATAAATTGTGTATTGTTAAATTGGTAGTATCATCAATTAATTATATGGATGTTTAACATGAGCGGTTGACCAAAAATGTATGAATAATTTTATTAGGAAAATCAACCGTAAAACTTATATTCTCATGATCGACATGATAGGATAGATACATGATACGATAAGAAGTAGAATATGATATGAATATGATAAGAAGTTATCGTGTCATGTGTTTGATGTGCACATGATAACACATAAAATTTGTTTATCATATTTAGTATTTGATACACAACAAATAACTAAATGATATGATTTATATTCTGATAAAATGAAAATTTTATCCTTATAATTTATTTATTTTTTCAAAATAGCATTCATATATTTTTTATAAATAAATAAAAAATGCTAAAAAAAATATAAATAATTTATGAAGTAATTTTATATATTTGAACCATCAATCAAAGTTTATTATTAGTAACTATATAAAAAATAAATTAACATAAAACTCAAACATCAAAGATGATAGAGAAAAATGGCAAATATGAACAACAACAAAAAACAATAAAAAATTCTCTAAATTAAAATTTCTTTTTTCAACCTTTCAATATGAACACGGTTAGAAAACAATCATAGTTTTTTATCATGTTGTAAAATAAAATAAATCAGTAAACAACAAAAAACATTAGAACAAATATAAAAAGAGGAAATCAACTTAGCGTCAACAATCATAAAATCATAGAAAATCAAAAAAGTATTTTATCAATACAATAAGAAAATCAAAGCAAATTATGAAAAATATAAAAAGAGAAAAATAGAGAAAAACGGTACCTTGAGAGATCAGTAAAATGAAGATGATTAATATCACAATACTTATTTGTATTAACTTCCCCTTTCTCACTAGATTATTTAAATTCAACATATTTTTCTTTTTCTTTTAAAACCACTTATTCTTGAAAAGAAAGTCGAGTAGACCTAAACATGGCCATGTTGATAACAAAGTAGGTCAAATACGAGAATAATTATATGAGTACGAGGAGTACAACCTGAACACAGATTGGGGTCAAGAGAGACATAATTTTATGACATACCACCTCATAAATTATTGCTTTTTTATGCTTTGACTATCGCTAAGAGGCTTGTGTTAGTGTCAATTGTGAGTTAGAAATTTAACATTCGTTGAAAAAATAAATGTTGAAAAATATGTAAGTGAAATAATTTATATATCTATTGCGTCAAAGTTTTGAATAAAGATACATGTATAACTCACTGGAATGATTACTCTTAATACAATGTGATAGTCATCTTATTCTCCTTGTGACCCAAAATAAATTCTATTAAATGCTCTAGAAATTGAACAATGATCGTCATAATGCTCTTTTCACACAATTATTTTACTAAATCATCGTTATTAATTATTGGGCTCTTCTGTTTATCATAAATGCCAAATGAAGAATAAAAACTTAAAAGTAATGCACTTACTATTAATTATAAAATATAATTGGAAGACAAGCAATCAAAATTGCATTGAGAATTAAATGTTACAGTTATCGTGAGATAGACAAAAAAAAATACTAATTACACTTATATTAAAAATAATAATTAATTGCATTTAATGTTTCCGACAAAATCAAAATAATTATTACATTTCCTAAATTATCTCTTTTTTATTTATTTTTATAGAGAATTTGTTATGTTTGAAGGATATTGTCACAATAATAACATTAAATATGGTGAAACTAATTAAATTTTTGTCCACTAGTTGTAACTAGTTTTTTCTTATATTTAAGTCTACAAGAAGTTTTTTGGTTCGATTTTGACGAAATTTTTCACGAAAATCAAACCAACCAAACCAGTGAAAAAAACATGTTAATTTAATTTGATTTAATCGAATTAACATTTTAAAAAAAATTAAGATAGTTATTTTATTTTATTTTTAAATTGTTTCGAATATTATAGAGTGTACAAAGTTATGGTCAAGAATTTTATGTGGCGGAGGTTGAAAAGCAAGGGAGTGGATTGTGTGTCAACTTGTGTTGTATGCCAAAATCAATTCCGAGACAAATTGGAATACTTTCATTGCATGTGTTGGCAGCATCAAAATCATGTGTTGGTGGAGAATATGGTGTGATGAATGGTGAAGGATTTGAAACGCATATAGACTTTTTTAAGACATTCTCGTGTATGGAAGAGAAGAAACAAATTATATAGTATGGAATGAGAAAGAATGAAAAAGGAACCAACTTATTTGCCAAGTACGTTAGTGGTTTAATAGTAATTTGATGGTATTTAACTCTTGAAACTATATACTTGTCAGTCAAACACCAACCAATCACACCATAAAACGGTTGTTAGTTGGTTGAGTAGAAAGCTAGCTAGTAACAAACAACCAACATTTCTAATTTTAGTTGTAATTCTTTTCTCAACCTACAAGTCTTCTCTTCTTCCATTTATTTTCCATCTCCCACTTAATCAACCCTCTCTCTGTTGTTGTTGTTGTTGTTGTTATGCAAGTCACAACAACTCACAAATGCAGAGATCACTATGGTTGCATCAATATTCTCCTCTTACAACATACCAATCTTTAATCCATCCAATTCCAACACACTACTATAGTCCATGGCAACACATTTGGCCGCTATTTCTTGCTACTTTCTCCATTTATTTTTGTGGCATGTATACTTTTTATTTTCATCATCTTAATTATATTTCATTCTCTCATTTATTTTAACCACTCTTTCTAAAACACTGTCATTTTTTTTTTCTTTCTTTTTCTCATTTTGAATTTGCAGTTTCAGCTAGTCTCTTATATGGTTTTTATGGTGATTCTCACTTGATTCTTGGTCCTAGCTCATCACGTATGATGAAAACAAGTTCACTTTTTGTGAAACAAATTGAAGTAACAAATGAGTATACTACTACTACTAATAATAATGATATTCATCTTTATGGCTTCAATGAGAAACCAGAGTTAAGTTCTCAAATAAATTGGACTACATCAAAGTTCCTACTTGTTAAACCATATAGTCGCAAGGTAACAAAAATGCATTTTACTCAACTTTATATCTAAAGTAATTAATGTTGTGTTACTTGATTTTTTTTCTTCATATATAGGGAATTTCTCTGTGGTTAAATAAAGGCTCCACTATTTATTTGAAGTGGGAAGCAGAGGCTAGTAGTTTAAATCAGCTTGAAGGCATAGTGATTAAAGGTTAGTTAAGGGGAAATGTGTCATCATGGTTCCTATCTTTGTAATATTGCTTTATTTTCTTTTTTATTTATTTCATGAAAGATAGATTTTTGTTTCACAGGAGAAAGGAGGTTAGAAAAACTAAAGCCTAGACAAATGATTGAGGCAACAACAATTGATGTTAGGGAGACTGAGAATGGTGGTAAGTGATGCAACATCAATTAAAAACGTTGATGTCACAGTTGAAATTTAATAAAACTAATTTAAATGTAAACATTAGAAAAGGCAGAGTTTTTGTGTTACAAAATGTTCTGTTAATTAATACTACAATTGCTAGGTAAAGTAGCTGAATACATGGTTGAGGAAGATGATAGGTACCACATTGGAGTTCTAAACATGAATCCTAGGAACATAATCTTGAACATGAATATCAATGTTTCCGCAAAGGTATATGATACTACCAAAGCCAAGAATATGTGTTCAACTAGGAACGGTTCGTGCAAACTTGGCCTTTTTTTCCCTACCACATATTATGTGATTCTATCGACACCAAAAAATGTAAGCCCAATTAATTTAGTTACATGCTTTATCTGTCACATATGCTAATATTTTTGCAATTGCTCATACAATATTCTTATTGTAACTTTTCTAATGTAAATTCATTACGGTTCATACAAATTGACTACAGGGAGATGATGATAATGATGATGATGGGGGAGTGTTTGTTGACATTGCTTTTATGGCTCGTGTTTTTGCCTACATAATTCTTTTAGGTACCTTAAATCATTTTATTTAAGTTTTGTGACTTTTTTTGTATTTATATATAAGGAAATACATGGGATATATTTAAATTTATAACAAAATAATCGCTTAAAAAAACTTTACATCACTCTTTCTTTGTATGTGACTTTCATCCTTTCGATTTTGAAGGAGTTTTCATGATTATCATTTTTGTGATATTGAAATGCCTTGAAGCCGGTGATGGTGATAATGAAAATGTAGTTGCAACACAAGAAGTAACTGAAACCGAACCACTCACACGTGTGCAGTCAAATCCAATGACATATGGAACAATTAACAGATTTCATATGGAAGAATCAGATGGTTCACGTAGTTCTTCAGAGGAGTTATATGATGAAAAATTATGTGTAATTTGTTATGATG
Organism: Cicer bijugum; assembly: GCA_037974875.1. Classification (NCBI taxonomy): domain Eukaryota; kingdom Viridiplantae; phylum Streptophyta; class Magnoliopsida; order Fabales; family Fabaceae; genus Cicer; species Cicer bijugum. The sequence continues at coordinate 5,301,072 of JBBPBT010001185.1, forward strand.
AACAACGTAACTGTTTTTTTGTTCCTTGTGGTCATTGTGCTACTTGCTATGACTGTGCACAAAGGTATATATATATATATACACTTACAATGTTGAAGATTTTCATTTACTCTAACTAGGTAAGAATTCAAGGAGATTCACATTTGAATGATTTTTTTTTCTTTCAGGATTGTGAACGGGGAGAGCAAAGTTTGTCCAGTATGTCGAAGGCTTATTCATAAAGTTAGGAAACTATATAATAGTTAGATTTATAATTTTAAATTGCAGTTTACAACTTATATAGAGGATGGTTGCGCAAAAGCAACCACGATCGGACAATTGCAATTTAGAACTATATATAGTCTGACATGTAAATTGATGTATGGAGATCACATATATTCAATTGTTACATTATGATTTTGACGGTACAATTGGCAAATTGTTTTAGAAAAGTTTGTTTACTATGTTTTGGCTTCAAAATGCAATTCTATTATCACCAATATTTAATAGAACTCTTCAAAGTTGCTTAATTTTGTGTAGTTAAATATGGATATATGTGGAATGCTTAATTTATTTAAACGTTTTTTTTTTACAAATTTGTTCATATTCGTTTGAAGAATTGAAGTTGTATTAAACAGAAATATTAACATATAAAATTTACTTCATATATAATCAACTTGGAAAATTAATGTTGAATAATGATAAAACATTAATTTAAAAATAATTAAATAGAATTAAGTCACATCGAAGTTATAGAAACTACAACAATATGCTTGCTATCAAAGAGACTAAAAGTCTCTCTTAAAGAGTATTCTCAGCTCAAAATACAGAATAACAACAATGTGTGAAAGGGATGCAGGACTTTGAAAATACTATCTTAATTTGTCTCACACTGAATATTATTTTTAGTTATTTCATTAGAAAAATAACTATAAATAAAAGAGAAAGAAGGTTAGTCGTTATTTTATTAAATTATCCTTATTAATAATTAATATATTTTTTAAGATCAATTGTGATTGATATGAAATCAACAGTTGCATATATTTTTTTTAATCACTCCAACTTGTTTTTTACTTCATTCTTTTTAATTATACAAGGATTTTTTCTTATATATTTAAATTTTTTCCATCTAAGTGTGGCTTTTGATTTCCTATTTGAATGTCATATTCGTTCGTTTGATTTAGATTGACATATTACCTAGTAGATTCAAATTTAATTAATGATTACAATGTCGTCAATGTTACTACTCTGAAGATATATGTATTGACACTTAATTTTATTATATTTGTAAGTTTTGTTAGTATTACATGTAATTTTCTATTTTATATTATTAATATGGATGTCGTGAATTTATTCATATATTCATCTTTTTTAAATTTTCTCAATTTTAAATTATATTGATCTCCATCAATATAATTTCTACAAATTTAAATAAATTAATATATTTTTTAATAAAAAAAAATTAATGTATTTTCCATTATCATAAATATAAATTAAAAAATAATACTTTGAAAACAATGTAATAGCATTAATTATATGGTTCGATTAAAAAAATTATAAATAAATTTTTTACGATATTTTTAATAAAATAACACCGAATGAGAGAGAGAATGTAATCTAGTTGACTGTATCAGATCTTGTTTAGTCATGTCATACTTTGAAGACAGGGTGGCAACAAAATGAATTTTCAATGTATGAAGTATTTTTAATTTGTAAAATAAGTGTTATTTTATTACTTGTAATAATTAACAAACATCTTTTGCAAACCTAAGCATAACTTTCGTTTTTTAAAAATTTAAAGTTAAGAAATTAAAAGTTTACATGACAACCAAAATACAATGATGAGTTACTTTTATTAACTAAAAACGACCAAAGAGCCTGATTAACACAATACACAAAATGGCACAGAAAACACCGATTTATTCTCTTTTCTGATCATCATAAAGATGAATCAATGAGGTAGCAAGGACAAGGACAGGGTGTGTATATATCTCATAAGATAGAGATACCTGCAGGACTATATAAGGTGCATTTTGTATAAGAAATTAAGGGCATTTAGGCTTTCCCTTGGAGTTCTTCATGTCCCTATAGCAAGGGCACTCATTTTTGTTACCATATGTTCCTGATGGCACACACTTACATTTACTGCAGCAGATCCCACAAAACTTCAAGCATCTGTCCTTCATCCCAGCTTTTGAACACCTTATCGCACATTTAGGAGAACAGAAACCTGAATTGAAATCTCAAACATTTATATCATCGGTTAATGTTCTTAAGTTCATATTCTTTTTTGTCACTCTAATAATGTAATTCAAATTTGTTGATAATATAAAACTTTTTAAACAGAAGGAATATTAAAATAAACTGAATATAATATAAAATTTTAATTTAATTAAAAGTAATTAAATGTAAACAAATGATATGACAAATGTTGGTACTAAATTCAATAAAATACTACATTTTAGGAAAAGAAAAATTATTAATCATTTTACAATTATGCTAGATTTGAACCCTTAAACTAGTTGTATTATGAATGATTTGAAAGGAATTGGGTATTAATAAAGTAATGAGTATTAATTAATTAATTAATTAATTATAGAGTAATTATACAAGTAGTAATTGAGCTTATGACATGCAGTATACCTTCATAACCAGCGAGTGAGATTTCAAACATAGATGAGCTGAGGATTAGACACACAAGTAGCATAGCTGCAAATGCTGGCTTCATCTTGCTGTCACAATGTAGAATAATAAAGAACAGATTAATTATAATTTAGGTGAACTATATGTTAAGTTTAATTAGAGTGACATTCACTGAAGCAGAGGAGGAGAAACTCACACTCTTGGAAAATTCATAGGTTTATGTGGTTTACTTGTGTGAGTGAACGAGATGAGATTATTTATAGTAAAAAATGGGTAACTCAAAAGGTAGAATGTAACTTTTACTAAATAACATTGAGTGAATGTGATTGTACTCAATCCACCAAAAGATGCACTAAATCTATTGGCATCAATATTGCAAGTAAAGAGACAGCTGGCTAGTGGGGTTGGTAGTGTGGTATATTGTGAGGAAGCCATGTACGTATTTTTTGGCTTTATTAATCCAATATTTGATACTACTAGCTAGTATTAAATTGTCGTTTGTCCCCTACACACATATATCATTAACATGAAACGTTGCATTTCTATATTGATATTGTCAATTTGCCATATTCATTGCATTGTATGAGTTGTTCCTTGCACCAAAAACTTTGTTTCTTACGTGCCTCCTTCTCTGGTCCCTCACTGCCTCATACACTCACACTCTTTCAATTCTCTCTCTTTTTATGTATGTGTATACATAAGAGGAACAGAAAATGTACAATTATATTTTTTATCCTTTGAATATAATTAGCTCACTAAAAATAATTTAAGGATTTAAATTTTGGAGAGAACATATAATTTATTTTTCGTACCTTTCCTTCCACAATAAAGAAATTTAAACTTAAACATATCATATGTACTAAATAATTTTGGAGAGTACTAGTATCATTGCCCTGAGACAGAGTTGATTTAGCTCGTTAATGTGTAGGCCCCATAAATATTAGAAATGAAATTGATTATACATATTGGAGTGGATGGAGAAAAGTTATGGCTATTTGACACCTGCCCTAGTGTCTCATATTTTGCAATAAGGTGAGAACAGCATGGTGTAGTAATTGGAGTGGCGGTGGTAGGACATGCTATGAGATGGAGCTTCCTCATTTAAACACTCTCTATTGCCATGTAAGAAAGAGGATCATTCCACTTTCCTTTTTCCTCTAAAAGAGATGGTGCTTTTGCTAGTGTGGTTCAATTACTAATTTGTACTACTTCCTAAGAATTGGTCCTCCTGATTCACGTGATGTGTCGGTGGACGTGGTATTCTTCTCTAGATGTCTCTATTCCCAAATCCACCTATTTCACCAACAATTTGTTTCTTTCACAAATATTCATTCACAAATGTTATTGCAATTTTAGATATAAATTAAAGATAAAAGTTATTTTTGCATTTGTTGTTTAAGGAATAAGTTCTGTAATAAGAATTATTTGCATTTGTTGTTTAAGGAATAAGTTATGTAATAAGAATTAATCAATAAAATATGATATTAATAACTGTAAAATTAGAAATGAAACAGAAAATGTTATCGTTTTAATTTAAACGAATAATGTTCCTCATCTGAACTGAAACGAATAATGTTCTTCAACTGTAGAACCATAATTGAAACAAATAATATTTTTCGTTTGAACTGCAACGAATAATGTTCTTCACCATGACTGAAACGAACAATGTTATTCGTTTATGCTATAATGCAATTTTTGAAATCAATGTAAAATAAAAATTAAAAAAAGATAAGGTAAGTATAACACCAAGAAAGACGTGTCCAGTCTCAATTACTTGAGATCTACGTCACGAGCAACAAAACAAGACAATTCCCTATAAGTATTTGAATTTACAAGATTAATCTCCTAATATTTATCATTGTTGAGAATACAACAATACTAGTTTCCTCTTACAAACTCTTCTTTTCAATTTCACTTAGTCTTTAGTTTCTTATTTCTATGAATCCCTTTGGATAATTAGACCTCTGTTATCCAACAATATATACAACTCAATGCATTTACAATTATATATAGTCTTCAAAAGCAAAATTGCTTAACTAACTATAACTACTTTGTCATAACCAAATTCGTCAAATTCAATTATAACAAACATTAAAGCATAACCAACTCTAGATAGAAGATTTGAGGCACATCTTTATAATTCTCCACCTTGACTCAATATTAGAATAATTCAATCATTGTCTTTGCTCTCAAGCCATAACTTTACTCTTGGTAGAAACCAACTATGTCCAAGCAAAGCTTGAACTTAGTTTGTGAAATTGATTTTGTGAAGGCATCAACACGATTCTCCTCAGTTGCAATCTTTTCCACTGAAATTTGTTTTGATTCAATCATGTCCCTTATGAAGTGAAGCTTGACCTCAATGTGTTTAAACTTATCATGTTACACTTGATGCTTGGATAAATGAATTACACTTTGACTGTCACAAAAATTAAAACAATTTTAATTTATTCCAAGTTCACTAATCAGTCATTTCACCCATATAGCTTATTTAACACTTTCAGTAAGAGTAATGAATTCAACTTTAGTTGTAGAGAGAGTTACCATTGATTGTATAATTTCTCTCCAACTCACAACAATCTCGTATAATATGAAAATATAATCAGAAATTGATTTTCTAGTATCAATATTTTCAGCATAGTCTGAGTGCACATATCCCTTGATTGGTTAGCCTTTTTGAACTTCAAGTCTGCTGTCAAATAACCATTTAAGTACCTTATAATCCACTTGAGTGTTAACCAATGCAATGTCCCTGGACCGGTCATAAATTTGCTGATAACATTCACAGCATAAGCCAAATTTGGTCGGCTGCAAATCATACCATACATTGTGTTGCCAAATCCACTAGCATAAGGAATAGTACTCATTTTTTTGTCTTTCCTCACCAGTCTTAGGTGAGCCTTTCATGGAAAATTTTAAATTTTGTCCCAAAGGAGTAGTAATATGTTTTGTCTCATGCATTCTATATTTAGTGACAACTTTCTTCAAGTAGGCAACTTGTGAAAGAAATAATTGCCCCTTCATTTTGTTTCTTTTTATGTCCATACGTAAGATCCTATTGGCTTCTCCAAGTTCCTTCATCTCAAATTCATTACTAAGATCAAATTTGATCCTTTTAATCTGGTCCTTATCTGAGCTTGCAAGAAGAGTATCATCTACATAAATATATAAGTAAGTGAAAACTTGTTCTTGACCTTCCCATTTTAGAATATAAACACAACTGTCAAAATTATATATTTGGAAACCACTCCTTATCATTAGATTATACAACGATTTTTTCAGAAGACAAACCTTGTTGCTACCTTTAGCAAACCTTTCAGGTTGTTGCATATAAATGATTTCTTCAAGGTCACCATGTAGAAATGTTGTTTTGACATCAAGTTTCTCTAATTCCAAGTCATGTTGAGTTAAAATTGAAAGCAGAATTCTGATGGAACAATGTTTCACAACAAGTGCAAAGACTTCATTGAAATTTATCCCTTTAAGTTGAGAAAATCCTTTTGCAACTAGCATTGCTTTGAACCTTACATTCTTTTGTCCTTGAATGCATCTCTTTCTCTTGAACATTTATTTGATCCAACTGCCTTTTGACTCTTAGGAATGTCAACCAAAGTCCAGGTTTGGTTCTTTTCTAATGACTGCATCTCTTTATTTGTAATTGTCATCGAAGATTTTTTTTTTGCCTTTATTGTTAATGGCTACCTTGTTGTTTGATTCAACTCTTTGAAGATCTTCAGCAACACTTGAAGCATAAAAAATTAAGTATGCTTGACCATACTTGATTGGAGGCTTGATAACCCTTATTTCTTTATCCATTACGAAGTTGTAATTGGCCAAATCTAGTTATATTATAACATTATCTTCAAGTGATGTATTAGTTATGTCTTCATGATTAATCTCTTGATCTTCAGGTGACTTCACCTCGATCTTAACACTCTCAGTATTGTTGCTTGAAATATTGTCTTGTCGATGGTCCTTATCAATCATGGTCAATCTTGTTTCATCAAACACTACTTATTTTGATATAATGCACTTAGGCACACCTTGGTCCATTATCCACAACTTATAACCTTTTATTCCTTTAGGATTTTCAATGAAAGCACATATGATTGCTCTGGGATCCAATTTATCTTGCCTTGTGTGAACAAATGCTAAGGGGTCAAATACTTTCAGATTAAAGTAGTTAATTGGCTTACCATTCTACATCTCAATTGATGTCTTAAATACAATAGCTAATGAAGGACATCTATTGATCAGGTACAATGTTTTTACTACAGCTTCACCCCATAAAGTCTTAGGAATGTATGTACTTAGAATCATACATCTGACCATTTTCAAGATTGTTCTGTTCATCCTTTCAGCAATACCATTTTGCTGAGGAATACATGCAATTGTTCTATGCCTTTAAATACCTAAGTCTTTGCAATACTTATTAAATTTATCTAAAAGATACTTCTGGCCATTGTCAGTTCTTAAACATTTCAACTTAGATTTCTTTTAGTTCCAATATGTATATGTCATTCTTTAAATTTCATAAAAGTGTCACTTTTGTTTTTAACGACATAGATTCATATTTTTCTAGAATAAGCATCAATGATGGTTAGGAAATAAGCACAACCAGCATGAGTCTTTGTCCTTGAAGGACCCCATAAATCAAAATAAGCATATTCAAAAGGTCTAGAGGTATTGTGTTAGCCAACATTAAAACTGATCATCTTAGACTTTCCTATAATACAATTATCACAACATTCCAATTTTTCAATTTTGTCACCATTAAGCAAATTATGTTTTTGATAACTCAATTAAGCCTTTTTCACTTACACGACCTAACCTCACATGCCATATTCTAGTATATGAATGCAAATTGGAGCTAGCAACAAAAGCTTGTGCAATTATGGTAGAACCATCTTTTAGATATAAGTCATTTCTTTTTATTCCTTTAACAATGATATCATCCTTATTAATAATAATCATGATACCATTCTTTATGTTTGGAATATCCTAATATATCAAACATGCCAACATAAATTAAATTTCTTTTTAATTCAGGTATGTACCTTACATCCTTTAGCAATACCTCTTTACCATTGAACATTTTGAATCTGATAGTTATGTTGCCTTGTACCTTGCATGGTTTGTTGTTGTCAAGAAAAACCACTCCACCATCACGAAGAATTGATCTATTGATTCAAAATAATATTTTTCTTGGAAACATGTGGAAAGTACATCTTGAGTCTAATACTCAATTCTTTTTACCTTCAGACTTTGAAATCATCAAGGCCTCTGCATATTCTTAACCAACATCAACAAGTGCAGCATTTCCACAATCTTAAGAGTTTCTTGATTCCTTCCTTTCAATGCAATCTTTCTTGAAATGTCCCTTCTTGTGACAATGGAACCATTTATACTTCCCTTCAGAATTAGTAATTGAACATATGCTTATTTTCATTAGATCATTTATTGTCAGTTCTTCATCTAATAACATTCAAATTTCAACATGATTTTCATTCTTGATATCGTGTCTTTTATAGCTTTCATTTGTCCGGATAAAGGTATGCACTTCTTCAAGAGTAATTGTTTGTTCTCTTCTAAACATGATGGCATCCTTTAAGTGTTCATATGAACTTGGCAGAGCATTAAGAATGACCAAAGCTTTGTCTTCATCATCTAACTTGACTTCTAAATTTTCTAAATCATCAAGAATCTTATTAAAATTGACAATTTATATTGTAACATGTTTCTCTTCAACCATTTTAAAATAGAATAATTGTTGCTTCAAGAAGAGCCTATTTGAAATTGATTTAGTCATATAGAGATACTCAAGTTTAAGTCATAAGGCTGCTATTGTGGTTCTCTTGTAACTTCCATCAAAGCTTTATCTCCAAGACACAACAGGCTAGTACTCTTTGATTTTACAATTAACTCTTCCTTTTCATGAGTAGTCATTGTTGCAAGAAGAGCTGATTCACTCTTCAAAGCATTCACCAAACCTTGTTGTACTAGAACAACATGCATCTTTATTTTCTAAATACCAAAACCATTTGATTCATTGAACTTTTCAATATCAAACTTTGTGGTTCCATCCATTGTTGCTATTGTCCCCATATTCAACGCCAATTGTTGTTTCAAGATTAATATATGCAACAAAAGTTAACCAACAAAACATAATACTAACAACTGTAAAACCAAAAGTGGAACGGATAATGTTCTTTATTTTAACGGAAACGAATAATGTTCTTCACGAGGACTGAAACAAAGAATGTTCTTCAATTGCATAACCAAAACTGGAACAAAGAATGTTATTCGTTTGATCTTAAACAAAGAATGTTCTTCACTAGGACTGAAACGAAGAATGTTCTTCGATCATGCTATAATGCAGTTTTTGAAAATAATATAAAATGAAAATTAAAGAAAGATAAGACAAGAATAACACCAATATATACATGTTCAGCCTCAATTACTTGAGACCCACGTCACGAACAAGAAATCAATACACTTCACTATAAGTATTTGAATTTACAAGATTAAGACGTTAGTCTCTTCAATTGTAGTTTCCTAATATCTATCACTGTTGAGAATACAACAATATTAGCTTTCTCTTACAATCTCGTCTTTTCAATCTCCCTTAGTCTCTAGTTTCTGATTTCTATGAATTCCTTTTGATAATTGCATAGACATATGTCTTTTCAGCAATACAACTCAATGCATTTATCGCATAACAACTTTGTAATAACTAGATTGGTTAAATTCAGTTATAACAAACACTAAAGGATAACCAACTCTAGTAAGAAGATTTGAGGCATACACAACATTAATAAGTACAATAACATTTATATAGTAAATAAAAATAATTAATTTAATTAATTAATTTAATAATTAATTAGTGTGACTAGTATTATATTTAATAAATGTGGAGGAAGAGAGAATTTTCTAATTTAAATTTGCACCCCAACTTATTAGATATTGATAATATATTTATTATTTGAGTTGAATGATTTGTTTATTTTTAAAGTACAATTGTTACGACGTTTGCCGGCTTGTGTTGAAGTTAAAGTCAAATATAATTTAGGATGGCTCTTAGCGTGAAAATTCCGGTCTTTCTTGATGAGGGAAAAAATACATGTTGATTTAAACCGTAATATATCCATATCCTTCAGCTATAGTGTTCTTCAATCTTCACCTTCTCAGCAATTTCAAATCGATTAAAAAATTGTAAATCGATCAATTAAAGATATTGAGATGAAATTGTTTCAAATCGAAAATCTAAATACTTTTGTATATTTTATGAAAATCGATCTAATAAATAACAATTAATGTATATGTTCTTTTAAAAAAATCAAAGGTAACTGCATGTACAAATTGTACACATCATATCTATTTAAAATAGATTCCTTTGCCAACTCATATTATTTGTATGTAAATATTTTTTACTTTATAATACTTTTCACTTCAGCCATGAAAATAGGTCAGAGTTTCTTTTTTTCCTAAAAGTTTTCTACAAATTCTTATACACTATTTCATATTATATCTTCTATTTAAATATTATTTATAATATTTACGTAAAAAATTTTAAATTAATCTCACATTATTATTTTATAACGTTATATTATTATTTCATAACATTTATCCAATATCTTTCACATTAATTTTACATTACTACTCAATACATTTTTTTTATATGCGATAATTAACTTAAATTAAAAGTACATATATTTTTCTTATTTACCTCATATTATTTTACTATGTGTTATATATATTAAAATTAAATCAAAATATTTATTTAAATTAAATAAATTAAAATATATTTGCGCAATGCGCTTAATATCCAATTATTATTTATTTTGGCATGAATGTTTTTTCTTCTTCTATAAACACTGTAGTAACGTCGTATAAAACTCACATATATAACTTAAAAAATTTAAATGAGAGTGGGTCAATCTATATTGCAAGAGAAAAAAAGTAGAGGCGACTTCCATGAACTTGTCTTCAAAATTACTACCATAAAATTTACTTTCTTTAAGTTGAAACACCAAATCAAAACTTCTCAAGATCGATTTTATACTCCAAAGATTATTTCAACCTCCTTCCCCAATTAAATTGGTGTTGTCTGCACTATTTCAAACTTAAGTCCGTCAATAAACTTATAGCAACTAAACAAATCATCCTCAACCGCCTTATTCATAAGATCTATAAGTCCTTCATCAATAATAAGATACAAAAAATAGTGGATCACATTGTTGCAATCCCTTTTCAATTGAAAATTCTTTGTGGGACTCTATTAGAGTGAACTACTAAATACAACCAAATTCTTTCAAAATATTCGTTGTGTTGAAAATCTCATCCTTCTTAACAATACTCCAAACATGGTTCCATCAATTGTGTAAACCATATGTATTTAAATTATTTTTTGTAATACATAAAAAGTAATTCATTTAATAAATATAAGGGGTATTTTTGGTATATGTTGATTGGTCTGTGTGATTTTATAATTTGTCTTTTATAAAAACAAAAATAAAGAATGGAAGAAGAATCTTGTAAGTGTGTAAAAAGAATAATTTATTTTTAAGATGATCCCATAGTGTCCACATATTTTTTTTTTTTTAGATTCATTGGTGATGTGTTTCCATTGTGATAATATGTGATACTCAATTACAAGACTTTAGAAATATAGTTACTTACAACCAATCTAATTTGGGCAGTTAGTTTCACTTAGTTAGTCATAACTATTTTTATTTGTTGCTTCTAAATTGTAACCAACTAGTATATAAGCTAAAGTAAGCAATGTTGATTTCAGCTGAAGGCAAGTTGTAGTTTTGCATTTGTGCAGAAAAACTGGCAACATAAGATAGAAAATATTGTAATCATTTCATCTCATATTAATGATAATTTCTAAGTCATATCTAATCCCCATATGTAGGAGTCTAACTCTGAATTTGGTTAACAATTGTGTATGCTTATTTTAGTATTGAAAGCTCCAATTATGTTTCTGTTTTAATTGTTGCGAAATTGAAACCAAGAACGTTCTTGGGTGAAAACTGATCAATCACCGTTTTAGTGAAACCAATAATATTTTTTTGTGAAAACTGATCAATCTTTGTTTTACTGATCAAAAACATTATTGGGTGAAAAACTCATCAATCTCTGTTTTTTTTTACTTTGATCTTAATTGAAATTAAACAACAACTAGTATCAGAGCACGATTTTATTCTATTAAAAAAATATGGCATAAACTAAGTATGTACATGAAAAATTTGATCGGAAGAATGATTTTGGGTTATCGCGTCTTAAGATGAAAGCTTTGTTGGTTGATCAATGTTTGGCAGAAGCACTGGGAGGAAAGAAAAACATGGCATGCACACTTCCAGAAAATGAGAAAAAGGATATCATGAACAAAGCTTATAGTGCTTTAAGCTTGAGTCTTGGAGGCCAGGTTCTGAGGGAATTTTCAAATGAGACATGTGCAGCAAGTATTTGACTCAAGTTATAATCTTTATACATGAAAAAATCATTATCTAATTGTTTATACTTAAAACAAAAGATATATACTTTCAAGATGCAATTTGGGAGGTCAATTGAAGATCGTATAGATGAGTTTAATAAGATTATTTTAGATCTTGAAAATATTGATGTAAAATTGGACGATGGGGATCGGACCTACTATTGATCTATTCATTACCAAGCTATCTTTAAAATTTATGTGAGACACTCCTTTATGGTAGAGATTCTTTATCATTATAAGAAGCACAAGTTGCACTAATCTCCAAATAATTAAAGAGGATGTCAGATGGAAAAGAAGAAAGCAGTGGTGAGGGACTGTTTGTCAAGGCCAAGGTAGGGAAGAATAATAAAAAACAGAAGAATAAATTCAAGAATAAAGAAAATGACAAGTCTAAAATGAATTGTTTAATATGCAAGAAAAAAGGGACATTTCAAGAAAGAATGCCTATATTAGAAAGGAAATAAATGATCAAATAGTGATGAAGATTATGGAAATGCATCTATAACCTCTAAATAATATGAAAGTACAAAAGTTCTTATGGCAAATTCAACTGAAATCATAGATAACGACTGAGTGCTTGACTCAAGGTGTTCATTTCACATGGCCTCAAATAGAGATTGATTCCTTGACTATGGGGAAAAAATCAGCCTAGAAGTTAGTTAGGATTGGCTCAATCAAGCTGAAGTTGGAAATGGAATTATCAAGATTTTGTCAAAAGTCATACATGTTCCAGAGTTGAAAAGGAACTTAATTTCTCTAAGAATGTTGGAAGAAGTTGGTTGTTCATACAAAGCAGAGAAAGGTACTCTAAAAATGATAAAATGATTATTGGTAGCACACTAATAGAAATCATAAGGAAAAAGGGATTATTGTATCTATCTTCTCAATGGCCCAACAGTAATAGGATTGACAATAGCGACAATCCAAGCATAAAGCAAAACCAGGTGACAAGATTGGTGATCTTGAATTTTGTGAACATGCGTAGAGTCAAGTTCTCTACATAGAAGCAGTGCTCAAAAGGAATTCTAGAATAAATTCATAGTGATCTATGAGGGCCTTGTCAAAATTGCTTCTCATGGAGGTGACAAGTATTTCATTACATATCTTGATAATTATAGTAGAAAAGTATGGATTTACATCTTAAAAAGTAAGGATGAACCATTCAAAACCTTTAAAGATTGGAAGTCTATGGTTGAGAACATGACTGACAAAATAATTAAAACTTTAAGGACAAACAATCGTCTAGAATTTTGCAGTGAGGAATTCACTAGTTTTTACAAAACTAATGGAGTGAATAGACATAGGATTGTAAAACACACGCGTCAACAAAACGGACTAGCTGAAAGGATGAATAAAACATTTCTTGAAAGAATGAGATGCATCATGTCAAATGCATATATGCTTGCACAATTTTGGGGCGAAGTTGTCCATACAGGTTGCTATTTTATAAATTTGAGTCATTCAACTACAAGTAAACTCATAACTCCTTTAGAAATATTGACTGGACATGCTCCTAATTACAATCATCTAAAAGTATTAGGATGTGCAACATACTATCATGTAAATGAAGGGAATCTAGTTTTTAGAGCCAAGAAATGGTATTTTGTTGAATATTCAAGTGGTGTAAAAGGTTATAGGATATGGTATCCTGAAAATAGGAAATGTATCATCAAGAGAGATGTTAAGTTTCACGAAGTTGGCCCATATGAGTCCTTAACCAAGGTTGCTAATAAAAGTTCACATCAAATTGAAGTTGAGATGTTTGATCTTGAGGTGGAGCAAGCTATATAAAATGAGAAAGATCCAACAACAAGCTCAACAAGACAAAACTAATGCAAACTCAATTGAACATGCTATGTTTCCAGACCATGATAATTCAACAGAACATGAATTAGATGACTACAACCTCACCAGGGACAGAGAAAGAAGGACATTAAAACTCTCTTAAATATATGGTTATGCAAACACAGTCAATTATGCATTACATGTTATTGAATAAATCATACAAGAAGATCCCAATAACTACAATGAAGTTGTCAAGTCTCAAGACAAAGACAAATAGATCTTAGCTATGATTGAGGAGTTGAACTCACTGAAGAAGAAGAACAGCTGAGAACTTATACCTAAGCCTGCCAACTCTAGAATTGTAGGCAACACATGGATCTTCAAGAGTAATGAGGGAGTTCCAGAAGTAGAATCACCTAGGTTCAAAGCAATGTTGAAGCAAAAGGATTCACTTAAAAGGAAGGCGGTGGACTACAATGAAATCTTGTTTCCTGTATTCAAACATGCATCTATAAGAATAATTTTAGCCATAGTAGCACACTTTGACATGGAGTTATAACAAATAGATGTCAAAACAATATTTCTCCATGTAATGTGAATGAAACAATCTTAATGCAACAACACATTGTTCATTATTGTATCTTTAAAGTAAATATATATATATATATATATATATTTAAATATTTAACTTATATATAATTTTTCTTTTATGCTAAATATTTGATCAGATAATAATATACTTTTTACACTATAATTTAAATATATATATATATATATATATATATGTCTTCAAAGATGTTAATGAAATATTTTCATATTTATACATAATTATAAATAATTTATATTTTAGAATAGGCTTAATTGTAGTTTTGATTCCCTATCTTAGCCGAATCACGAAAATAGTCTCTCCATTGTATTTTTCTTCAGTTGTAGTCTTTTACACAGAACTTTGGTCCAAAATATAATGAAATATCATTTTTTTGCGCTTATTGAAGTCACATCATACCTCAAGATCTCGTGGTGCAACAATTGTACATGAAATTTATTATCATAAACGGTATGGTGTGGCTTGAAAAAATGACATTCTATTAAGTTTTTTTTATCAAAATTCTATTTTAGAACCAAAACTGGAAATAAATAAAATGAGATGATTATTTTAGTAATTAAAATAAGAGATCAACACTGCAATTAAACCTTTAAAATATGATATATTATATTAATATGTTGATTCAATGTGTTTTTCTGTTGAATTGTGTGCATTGAAATTTTGTCTTCTATGTCCATTTTATTTATGGGAATAAAATTGAATGTGGTGAAGTGTGTTAGGAAATGGATTGATGATGCGTTTGACATGTGCAAATTTCTTTAATTTGTGTAAGACTAGTATAGATAGATATTGATATAGATATTAATTTTAGGCTAAATTATATTTTTTGTTTATCGAATTATTTTTAAATTTTATTTATATCATTTTGATCATTTAAGTTATCAATTTTAGATACTTTTAATCTTTAAATTATTTTTGTTATATTTTAATTCCTTAAGTTATAAATATTAAATATTTTAGTTTTTTAATTTACAAAAATAGATATTTTAGTCACTTATTATAATACTATTATAATGTTAGATACTAAAATATATATAATATTTATAATTTAAGAGATTAAAGTGTTTAATATTTATCATTCAAGGGACTAAAATTAATAAAAATAATGTGATAAATTAAAATATTTAATGTTTGTAATTTAAAAGAATTAAAATAAA